>JBBPTT010001355.1:0-10939 GCA_038094175.1 Boletellus aff. lepidospora | reverse complement strand
AGGTGGTGGCTGCATTGGCCGTCTTCTTCTCAAACTGGTTAGAGGGGGCTGGTTTGTTGTTGGCATTGGCCAGCCGATATTCTTCAAATCGGCGACCGATCTCCCTTATCTGCATTAGGGTGGCATTGATGGTCGGCTGGCATTGTCCTCACATGTACAACTCTTGTTTGATCTCTTCAGAGATCGCATGTTCCAACAGGTAGACCCCAAAGGTTTTGTCTACCCAGGCTTTGGATTGGAGGGCCCTCCACGTGGTTATGAACGTGTCGATATCACTTCATCCCTGCTTCAGGGCAGTGATCTTTTGGAGGGTGTAATCCCTGGAGTGTATTGGGCAGAAAAGCCCCTCAATCTCTGTTTTAAGCACCTCAGGGTCGACGAAGAGTGATTGGTTGTTGGCAAGGAGTTCTAACTCTGACTGGGCAAAGTACCCCACTTTTGGGCCTTTGAGCTGAGAGAGGACAGCATATGCCCTATTCTTGTTGGTAGAGTGAATTGGTGGGAACCCCAGTGGGTCTTCTGGGTCGGGTTCCACCAGGACTATCGCAAAGTACCTGGGGTTTGCATCCAACCAGGCCTGCATTTTCGTCCACCATTCTTCAAATTTAACTTTGGACCCATCATAGTCTCCAGGGTCCAAGAAAACTTCTACCCTGGCAGCGGCAGGGGCCAGTCCCACAGGTTGTGTGGCCATCCATCCATTGAGGCCTACAAACTCTCTGACCCATTGGTCAGCTTCTTGCGCCCGTCCTTCTGCTTGTTGGGCACGCAAGGTTGCTTCTGCCAGGGCTTCCACTGCCTGGTCTCTTTGCATCATGAATTCATTTATTTGTCATTGTTGCAGCTCAAGAGTGGCCTGCTGTTGCTGCAGGAAGTGGGCCTGTTGCTCGAGCTGGGCGATGATCTGATTGAGATCCATTTGATATGTAAACTATTTTGGGAAGGGGCAAGAATGGGGGAAGAAGCGATGCTTAAGGCGATTGCAGGGTCATAGGCGTGGGAGGGGTTCGTTATCGTACGTATGAGGTTCTCTTTCCAAGTACAGATGGAACCAAGCTCTGTTGTGTCGAGTGGGTGTTTCAGCTTGTCTACCCTCCGGCTCTGGTGAGGGTGTGAGGGATGGGAGTGGACTTGACCTTTCTCTTAGGTGATATCCTTCTTTGATGATCCTCTCAACTTCTTCCATCAATAGCTCCCCAAGATTTTCATATCCTAATGCATCTGCGATCTCCCTCGTACCAGCTAAGTCCAATAGTGGATCAGCCGGGTCTGGATATCTGAGGTCAGGGAGGCTCGAGTAGGAACTGAGGGTATCTATGCTCCCTGGGGTTTCATCGTGGGGGAGGGGGTGTTGGGGGTCTGGGCCTGCTGATAGGTCCCATTGGTCAAAGGGGTCGATGGTTTCTCCAACGAAGTCTGAGCCAGGTCTTGGCGCCACTGAGGGAGCGTCCAAGCCATGTCCAAGCCTGCTGGTATTGTGCACTAAGCCTGGTGAGTACTTTTCTCCAGGTGCACAGCCACACTAGTGCCACTCGTTAGTGGTGCTCGTTGAAGACGCTTACTTCTAGCTACTCCTTTGGTAAGGTACAGTGATGTTCTTCTGCCAAGGGGGCGACATTTGCCGAGCTTGGTTATGGCAGTCAAGTTCAAGTGAAACACTTCTAAAACCCAACCAAAATGGAGGGTGAAGCAAGCAGGTGAGAGAGGAGAAGGACTTGGTAGAAGTGGTAAAGCTCCAAGTGAACTTGACTGGGGAGTCCAGCCAAGTCCCTCAGGTTTATATAGGGCTACATATGTTTGTACATGTTTTGGCTGGATCTATCAATATTCATCTAAATACGAGAGAACAATGGAGTGGAGTCATGAGGCTGTGCTAGGCAGCACGGACAATGCATGGATCAACATGAGGAGGACAATGAGGAGTCCAAATGGTGTGACATCATAGAATGGAAGAATGTATAGCCATGCACAGCATGGAAATGAAGGGAAGGCTGTGCACGCACAGGATGAGTCAAAGAATCTATAGTAAAGGAAAAGCATGTAAAGTGTCCTAAATGCTTAAGTAATGTGGTGTGATAAGATAAGATAAGAAGAAGAAGGGACGTAGCATGAGTACGAAAAGACGTGCTGTAACAGAGGATAGACAGAATACGTTCGGGGAGACAGTTGATGGCTAATCGGAGGGGGAGACCATATCCGGTGGGATGATCGATGGGTGTGGCATGGAAGTGAAGGGTTTGAGCGTAGGTGGCATCATGGAAGAGGCATACTAATTCCTGAGAGATCTCATCTTCAACATAGAGGGGGAGAGCCTCTAGGGCAAGGACCAAGGGAGGTTCGGAGAGGATGGCAGAGTAGAGGGAGTGAGCGGCAAGGCAAGAGAGGTATGTCGATTGTATTGGGGTGTTTTGGAGGGTAGCATGACGAACGGAGGCAGCAGAGATGGAAGAAGAGGGGGATGACTGAGGAGAAGTGGGGATAGACATACTAAGTATATATCCAATAGATGGAGAAGAAGACAACTAGAAGAGCAATGAAGATGAGGGTTGTGAGGAGGGGGAGGAAGGGGCAAAGAACTAAATACATTGTTGTGGTCTAATGTAAATGATGGTCTTTTTTATATTTAGATAAAATGAGGGGGGCATGACAGAGATTGGTTTCAGGTTCCCAGGTATTTTCGGATGAGCCGTAACCCTTCCATGCAGTCAGGTACTTGTAACGGCCAGGGGATCCCTGGTGTGTGAGGAGTGCCTCAACTTCATACTCCTCTTCGTCAGCAATCAGCATGGGTAGTGGTCTGGAAAATGATGGACCATGCATATCAGTCTGTTTAAACGGGGATAGAAGTGAAGTGTGGAAAACATCATGGATTTTCCATGTGGGTGGGAGGCAGAGTTGGTAAGTAAGCAGTGATAGGACCTGAGAGATCTCGAAGGGTCCATGTCGTTTGGGTGCGAGTTTCCTGGATGGATAAGGGATGTGGAGATTAGTGGCTTCGAGCCAAACCTTATCTCCTACTTTCCAAGGGGAGAATGAATGAGTGGCATGTCAAGTCATGGTGAGGCAAGTGGAATCATGGGCAGTGAGGGCCTCTTCTCTGGCTTTAGCTAGGGAGGAGAGGTGGTCAGTGAGAGCAGGAAGAAAGGTTTTACCTAGGGCAGGGTAGGCCCAAGGTTCGTAACCAAGGAGAAGGAAAAACGGTGATTTCCAAGTGGAGCTGTGTGGGATGGAGTTGTGGTGGAATTCCATGGTTGTTAAGTAATTTGTCCATTCTAGCAGATTATTAGCACAGAAAATGTGAAGGTACGTTTCTAATTCTTGATTGGTTCATTCCGTTTGACCATCAGTTTGGGGGTGGTAGGTGGTCGAGAGGCGTAAGTTGTACTGGAGGAGTCTAGCGAGTTCTTGAGCGAAGGCAGAGGCAAACTGGGGGCCTCTGTCCGAGATGATGGTGTCATGGAGGCCGAAACATTTGAAGACATTATCAAAAAATAGTTTAGCAACACCTGCTGCATCAATGGTTTTAAGACAAGGGAGTGGAATTACCCCCTTTGTAAGGCCATGGTCAACCACAACTATGACAGAATCAAAACCTGAGGATAAGGGGAGGTCAGTGATAAGGTTAACAGAGATTTGTTTAAAGGGGAGGGTCGAGGTTGAAGGAATGGGGTTAAGTGGAGGAATGGTGGAGTGGGTGTTGATCTTAGACTGTTGACAAAGGGCGCAACCGGCAATGAAGTTTTTGAAGAAGATGGCAAGTCCTGGCCACCAATAATCACATTCCACTAAGGCCTTGGTGCGAAATTGTCCAGCGTGGCCTGAGGTAGGGGAGGAGTGAAGGGAATGGAGGAGGTCAGAGTGTGCATCGGGAGGGACATAAAGGTAGTCTCGAAAATATAATTTCCTGTCGTGTAGTGACCAATCAAAGAGGGAAGAGCAAGGGAATAGAGGGGAATTGTCCTTGAGAGCATTGACCGCCCGAAGGACAAGGGGGTCAGATGGAGAGAAAGCCAAGACCTTCTCAGCTAAGGCAAGATCAAAAGCGGCAATGATGGTGGGTTCTGGAAGTATGGGGGCAATGTTGTCAAGGGAGGTGTCCACCGAATCCCATCAAGAGAGAGCGTCGGCTGGTCCCATCTGTGTTCCTGGGGTAACTTTCCAGTAAATGTCGAAATCTTGGAGAAGAAGAGACCAACGAGCCTGTCAGCAGGAGAGTTTATGAGGGTCTTTGAGGTATGAAAGATTTTTGTGATTGGTAAGGATGGTGACCAAGTGGGGTGTGCCGAGGAGATAATGTCACCATTCCTGTAAGGCAAGAATGACTGCTAGGAGTTCCCTATCGTAAATATCATAATTTCGTTCAGCAGAATTAAACGTCTTGGAGAAGTAAGCACAAGGGTGGAGGTCACTGTTACAGGACAATATTTGAGAACTTTGATTTCGCTTCATCTTATCTTATCTCATCTTATCTGACACTTTTACGATTAGATTACGAGGCTATGACACCTTCATGATCCAACCACGATCCCCCTTATGATCATTCACACCTCCTTGATGCCTTATGTTCATGGCTATGTATACTTCCATTCTGATGCCTTATGTCTAGCACATGTAGATGCATGTGGACTCCTCATTGTAGATCAGTAGATACGACTACAACATGTACATATGATAGGATGTATATATACCCAAGGAACCTCTGGCTATCCCCTAGCCAAGTTCACTTGGTCTTCACCCTCTCTTCCCATGGTCCAAGGGACTGCATATCCTTTCTCACATTCTAGTCAGTGTGGGTTGTTGAGGTGTTTCAGTCACCATTAACATCTGCTTGAAGAAGGACAGCCCCTGTGGTGAGGAGAGAAGCGTCAGTCATTAGAGAGAAGGGTTTAAAGGGGTCTGGGAGTGAGAGGACCAGGGTGGAGGAGAAGGATGCTTTAAGAGTGGCGAAGGCCTTGTCCTGTAGGGGCGTCCAGAGCCAGGGTTCATTTTTCTTGGTGAGGAGGATGAGAGGGGTGACAATGTTGGAGAAGTTTGGGATGAATTTTCTGTAGAAATTAGCGAACCCAAGGAAACTGCGAACACCTTTGACTGAGATTGGAGGTTTCCAATCAGCTATAGTGGTTAGTTTGATTGGGTCCATCTCCACCTGTCCTTGACCAATGATCATGCCAAGGTATTCCATTTTGGAGGTGTCGAAGGAACACTTAGAGAGTTTGAGCAATAGGTTGTGCTCTCGGAGTCGTTGGAAAACTCAGAGAGTGCATTGGTGGTGGAGTTCGATGTCATCTTTGGTATGTATGCCTATGTCATCCATGTAAATCTTTAACCAACCTTTGGTGAGGATGTCAGCGAAGATGTGATTCATAAAGCTCTGGAAAGTGGGAGGGGCATTGTTAAAACCAAAAAACATAACCATGGGTTCGAAAAGGCTGAGGGGGGTGATGAAGGCAGCTTTCCATTGGTCTTCTTCTCAAAGTCAAATGTTGTTGTACCCCCATCGAATGTCAAGCTTAGTGAAGATGGTGGACTCTTTCATGTTGTCGATGAGGTCTGAGATGAAGGGGAGAGGGTAAGCATTTCAAATGCTGAATTCATTAAGGTAACAGTAGTCTTGGCATGGATGAAGGGTGTCATCTTTCTTAGGGATGAAGAAGAATGGCGAGGCTTGAGGAGATTTGGAGGGAATGATTCAACTGGTTTTGAGGTTTTCCTTGACAAAGGCTTTACAGGCCTCCTTCTTGGCAGGGTTGAGGGGGTATACCTTGGCTATTTTTGGGAAGAAGGATGGTTTTAGCTCAATCACATGATCATAAGGTTGATGTGGAGAGAGAATGCTGAACATCTTTTCAGAGAAGATGTCCAAATATTCCTTACACCATTCTGGAACGTCTTGTTCCTTGGGGGCTTCTTGTTGCATGAGTTGAGTGGAGAGGGTGATCTTATCGAGGGAGTGGGATGTTGGAGGATGAATGGTGATGGTCTTGGTGACCCAGTCGATGTTGGGGTTTCATTTGGTTAGCCAAGAGGTTCCCAAGATAACTTTCTTTCCACCAAGTGAAGGTACCATGAATTTGATGTCTTCAGAGTAGGAGGGGAAGAGGGCTTTGGCAGAGATGGTAAATTTGATGATCCCCCTTTGATTGGGGGTTCCATCTACATTGGTGGCTGTGAGGGGGTGAATCATCCGGCAGATGCCAGATCGGAGAGAGGGTATGAGGCTGGAGTCAATGAAGTTTCCAGTAGCTCCACTATCAATGAGAGTGACTGTGTCGATGGTTTGGGAATTGGACTGTAGGCAAACAGGGATATGAATTGTTCTTTCATTGGGTTTGCCTACTAGCACATGAGGGAAGGACAACATTGAGGTGGCTTCCCTGTTTAAAAACCTGGAGCAAAACTATCTATCTGCATTTCTCCAGGTTCGAATCAGAGCTTGAGCATTTGGAGGATCTCTCCTTCTTCCTTTCCTGTGGAGCAAAGTTGGGACATATATGTCTCGAGAGCAGAGGGAGGGGAGGAGGGAGCTGGGAGGGTGGTGGAGGCAGCAGCTGGAGTACTAGTGGTGGTGGTGGCGATGGTGACAGATTCACAAGGGCAAGAGGATTTGAAGGGAGTGGTGAAGGTGGTACATTTCCCTGCATTATGTCCCTTTTTTCTACAGCGAAGGCATTGACCTTCTCTGAAGCATCGGGCCCGTTCCTCTGGAGTGAGCTTCCCTACTCTGAGGGTGTCAATGTCCATGGCATTCGGGTCCAAGTGGGGGGTATTGGTGGGGCGAGTGGAAGAGAAGAAGGAGGACTGATGGTTCCCCTTTTTTAATGCATTGATATGAGCAACCTGAGCATGAAAGGTTTTAGCTTTTTTGATCCATCCGTTAATGGTGTCTGGGATGGTGGACATGGAAAGGATCAGTGTGGTGATATGTTGATCCAGGCCTCCAGTCATCATGTGGATGAGGGTAGCATCATTGGAAATTCCTGCTTTGGCTGCGAGGTTCTGGAAGTCCATGATGTATTTTTGAAATCCGTCGTCGGTTTTGGTGGACTTCTGGTGAAGGGAGGAGAGTTCAAGGTGAGCGGTGGTCTTGATGTCATAGGGGAAAAAGGTGGTCTCAAAGTTGGAGGTAAGTTTGTCGAAAGTTTTCTCAGTGGAGGGGATGTTTTTGTCAGCCATCCAGTCATACCACATCTCAGAGAAGGACACACCACCTCCTTTACTCATTCAGTTCAGGGTGGTCATGATCTTGGCCTCATCGGAGGAGTACTGAGTGGGGTTGATTTGGAAGTAGGCCTTCATGGCCTTGATCCATCAAATGGACTCACTAGGTTCCTCTGAAAAGTTGACGGGAAGAGTGGCCTTAAGCTTGAGTTGGGTAGTTGCCATAGGTGCTGAGAGTGGTGGTGGGGCAATGGGGAGCATTGGGGGTGATGCTGTGGATACTTGGACTGGGGGAGTGATGACTGGTGGTGCTGGGAGGGCGAGGACTTGTTACGCTTGCGTGGAGTTATCCAGCAAGGTCAAAGGTTTGACTGCGTAGTCCAGAACCAATGAAAGCAACTAGTTGAGCACACACTCTGAGGTGTAGTGCGAAGACATGAGAGGTTCTCTCTAATTGCAGCTTGGCAGTCTCAAGGAGGCCAGACAACTACACGTAGATTGCGTAGAACTAGCTAGGGAATGGTGATACATGGCATGGAGACTTATATATGATCTGGTATGGACAAGTGACTAAGAATCAGCTGTGATGGAGTCATCCAAAGTTACTATGTGAGAATCAATATAGGGAAGAAGGGGGACACAAGGTGATGCGAGAGAATCACCTGAGGAGAATATATCCATTAGGGGTACGGGCGCATCACAGGAAGCATCAAAGATGGGAGGCATAGAAACAGGATAAGAAACCAATGGGAAATAAATGTCTCATCTGGTTAACACGTCGGACTGGTTATCGGAGGGAGAAGAAAAACTCATCAAATATGCACATCGAATAGAAGGGGAAGTGGCCATTGCGTTTCTTGTAACATTACCTCCGAAATAGACAGGAAGCCCTGCTTCCGATGTCCACACCCATCTAGGTGTCTTCCAAAGGAGGTTAGGTCGAACTTCTAGAGGAGCTGGGGGCATTGGTATCCCTGTTTGCTGGGCAATTCTCCACAGCATGCACCACACTATGACAGATTCTGCAATGACATCGAGGACAGTTGTACTGGGAGTGACTGGGCACCGATATCCTACACAATGGGCAGGTGTATTCTGGGCAATCTGGGTGATAATGCCCAGAGTCTCCACAGGTGTAACAAGTGACAGAGCGAGACGGTCTAGGATTCGCTCTAGCGACGAATTCCAGCAGCGAGTTGATGAGGGGTTGCAGGAATTGCTGGTCAAATCGTTGATGAGCAGTGGCTCTCCTGGTTCTAGATCTAACTTGGGGAGGTGGAGTAGGGATAGGTCTTTCATTTTCCTTCAGGTAGGGGGTGTTGGGTCTTTCCACAGAAGAGGTGTCTTCACTTTGCGCCATGCTTGTAGGTGTCGCCATTGCAGCATCACGGCTGGTGGAGGCAACCACTCTGGTTGGGGTACTAGGGAGTGTGGGTGGGTTAAAATACGTGCAGGGTATTGGCTGAAGAGCCAATTGATTGGAGAGGAATCCAACGCAGAGAAAGTTATGAATGTGTATAGGCCCAAGAGTTCGAAGGATAGGCCAGACTAGGTCATGTATAGTGAGGATGGGGAGTCCGTGCAAAATTGGCAGTATCCTGTGGCGAACAGAGAGTTCCAGGATATAATCTCTCATCCTGCTGAGTGCCATCCGGGATAGGGCATAGGGGGCTGCGACCATGGAGTCTGTGGGCAGATGTTCTGTATGTTGATCGAAGGCGTGGTACCGATGGTAAAGATTTAGGGTAAGGGGAAGGAATTCACTTTCTTTGAAGATGGGGTCATGGTTAATGAGGAGCATGAGGTGGATGTCTTGGAATATCTTATCTAGGATTTCCCATAGCTGTAGCTTGGGTATACAATGGAGGTGATAAATTTCTCCCAGTGCTCTATCCGCTGTTCCATCCATGCGATAGTGCTCGAGGGGGTCGGGTAGGGTGGTGGGAAGTTCCATGGTCATTGGGAGTCAAGTCTCTCTCTTCTCTCCCTTTTAAGTTTCCGAGCGAAAATACAATTGCTTTATTCAGGGTCCGCCCATCTCCAGTTCAGCATCAGTGAATCCACTAAATGCTCCACTTCCGGCCCTGTCACTGCCCTCCAGTCTCGTTCCTGTGGGGCTATCACCCTGTGGTGTCTACTGCAGCAGCCCATTGGTGTCTTCCTGAGAGCCAGGGCCCCAATGCAGAGCTCCCCACCCACTAGCGTTCCTGTCCTGCTTCAACAGACCTGTCGCCCCACGTCAAGTACAGCCAAGTGGTGTCTCGTACACGCACTTCTACTGCCCAGAAGCAGGACTGGTTGGCCAAGTCATGTCCCAGGTACGCTATATATACTAGGACTAGGGTGATGGCGAGGGCAACAAACTCGTAGGTTTCTAGGGAGAATTGTATATTGAATGCGGTGGTGGATGACGAATGATGGGGGTGATGAATGGCAGTGTGAGGGGGAATGTAGCTTCTTATAGGTTTGTTTGCAGTGCACGGACCAAGGGAAATTGGATCAAATCAGTTTGGGTAGAGTCAGATGTTACTGCAGAAAGGCAGCCGGGTACCTAGCTTGGTAATTCTGCAGTAGTTCTTTAGAATTGGTTAAATTAATGGCAGGTTCCCAAGTGTTTTCAGCCAAAGAATATCCCTTCCATTTAACCAAATAGTGTCTTTGTCCGAATGTGCCTTGATGGGTGAGGATTTCTTCTACTTTGTATTCTTCTTCCCCTTTTATGGTGTCAGGCAGTGGTTTCAGGAAGTTTGGGCCACGCTCTGCAGTTTTGACATAGGGGGAGAGGAGTGAAGCATGGAAGACTGGATGAATTTTCCAGGAAGCAGGGAGTCAGAGCTGGAAAGCGACGAGGGAGATTACTTTCTTGATTTCAAAGGGACCTTCTTGTTTAGGGGCTAATTTTCTTGAAGGATAGGGGATGTGAAGGTTCCTTCCTTCGAGCCAGACCTTGTCTCCTATTTTGAAGGGTTTGTATTTGAACCATGTCTTTTCCTTTTGTCACAGTTGGGCAGTCACATGAGCGGCTTTGGCTTCTTTTCGGACATTGTCGAGGATGGCCATTTGCAATTCAAGGGTGGGAAGGAAGGTTTTTCCGATAGCAGGGTAAGCCCAAGGTTCATATCCCATCATTAATGCGAAAGGTGTTTGTTTAGTAACCAAATGAACGGCAGAATTGTGAGCGAATTCAGCCATTGGGAGAAGGTCATGCCACTTAGCAGGGTTTCCATTGCAAAATATCCTTAGATAAGTTTCCAGCTCCTGGTTGACTCGTTTGGTTTCTCCGTCAGTTTGGAGATGATAAGCAGTTGACAATGCTAGGTCGTATTGAAGGAGTCGGGCAAGTTCTCTAGCAAATGCTGATGCAAATTGCGGGCCTCTGTCAGATAGAACTCAGTCATGAAGTCCAAATCTGGGGAAGATGTTTCTAAAGAAAAGTTTGGCTACTTCTGCCACATCAATGGTTTTATTGCAAGGGAGGAAAATTACTCCCTTTGTAAGGCCATGGTCGACCACGACCAGTATAGAGTCAAAGCCGGCCGATCTCAGGAGAGCAGAGATAAGATCCATGGAAATGTTTTGGAATGGACGATCTGCTTCCATAGGGTTGGGTGTGAGAGGGGGTGTCATGGGGTGGGTATTGACTTTGTTTGCCTGACAGATCATGCATCCATGTACAAATTTCCGGACAAAGGTGGAGAGACCAGGCCACCAGTAATCTTGTTGGAGTAGAGATAGAGTTCAGAAATATCCTCCGTGTCCTCTGGCAGGTGACTCATGTAAT
>JBBPTT010001354.1:0-10940 GCA_038094175.1 Boletellus aff. lepidospora | reverse complement strand
GCCAGAGCCAGAACCATTTGTGTTGCCACCAAGGAAGAAGCGGAAGAAGGAGGTAGTCGTACAAAGAGAGCAGAGCATCGGGGTCGAAGAAGAGGTCGTAGAGGATGTGGGCCTGGACGTACGGAAGCGAGCGCTGTCGGAGGCCGTGGAGGCGGAAGAGCCGGTCAAAAAGAAGGCGAGAAAGGACGTGGAAGAGCAGGTCTCTGTTCCGGTTCCTGTCAAGAAGGCACCATCCAAAAAGAAACTGCCACTCAAGAAGAGGCCAGTCAAGGAGGTCGTGGCGGAGGTCATCCTCTCGGAAACGCTGGAGTTTGTTCCGCCCACGACGACGACGATCGATGTCTCCAAACTGGCGTCTGTTTCGCGGTCGTCCTCGCCCGTTCCACAGGTGCCACCGCAACCCGTTGGACCAACCGATCCGTTTCAGGAGGGAATCTGCCAAGACGACGAGGATCTGTACTTTGCCCGGTTGGTCCTTTCCGGAGAAACAGGACCGCGACTCTCGTCGCCATCGCCTCCCCCGGACGCTGTTCCGCCTTTCCGCAAGCACCTCACGGGCTCCGCACGCACGGAGGGCTACTACAAGATCTCGCACGCCGAGAAATCAGCCTACGTGGCCCAGTACACGCTCCGTTCCACCAACGTCGAAAGTGCAGCCCCAACGGAACAGCCGCCTGTGCAACCCGTTACTTCTTCCCGATCGAATCGCGCCAACGCGCGGCGGCGCGCGCAAGGGTTGGAAGAGATCAACCAAGTCCAGCGTGCAGTTGCACTGTCCAAAGGCGAAACTGGCGCGGCGGAGCTCTCGATCAAGTTCAACCAGCTGCAGACCCGCAAGAAGCATCTCCGTTTCGCACGGTCTCCTATCCATGATTGGGGACTGTACGCCATGGAGCGCATCACAAGGGGGGAGATGGTCATCGAGTATGTGGGCGAGATCATTCGTGCGCAGGTGGCGGACAAGCGCGAAAAGGTGTACGAGAGGCAAGGGATCGGGAGCAGTTATCTTTTCCGGATTGACGAGGATTTGGTGGTGGATGCGACGAAGAAGGGCAATCTTGGGTGAGTTTCCCCTTTTATAAGATTCAAATACCCATCTCCAGTGGACACGTGTCTGACGCGACACGATGGGGGCGGAAACAGGCGGCTGATCAACCACTCTTGCGATCCCAATTGTACCGCGAAGATTATCACGATCAGTGGGGAGAAGAAGATCGTCATTTATGCCAAGCAGGACATCGAACTTGGCGACGAGATTACATACGGTGTGGTCGCCTTTCTCTACTTTTTGCCTTTTACTTGTGTGTTTTGGCTCATCTTGATGGATTGGGTTTCGCAATCTGCCAACAGATTACCATTTTCCGATCGAGCAAGACAAGATTCCGTGTTTGTGTGGTTCCGCGAAATGTCGTGGTTATCTCAACTAGAACGACGTGCGCACGAATGCTGTCCCTCGCCATCACTCCACCCTCCTTTTTGCCGCAGGTCCTTGTTTCCGTTTTCCGGGTCCCCCCATCTTTCTCTATCACTGGTCATAATGAGTGCAAATCATACCCACCCATCCACCGTCTCCGTTCCCCGTATACGCACAGCGACGATCGTCCACTCCGACTCACTGCGCCATGTATCATTTACAATTCTTCCCCTTTTTCCTTTTTTTTTATTAATTTTCTCGCGTCTTTTCTTCCCCTTCTTTCGTGTATTTCATCCTTTCACGTTTTGTTGTTTTGCATTGCACCGCCAGCAATCTACTGACATGATGACGCCGTGCGAGCATGCATAAATGAGAGCCTACAGGATGTTCGCTTTCTACTTTGCTGCCGAAGCAGTGGGATTTTACTGCTAAATACCGACAACCCTGGGGGGGAGCGTCGGTCCCGAAAGCGAAAGTCGGTCTTGAAGTTGCCCCGTCGTTCTGACAAGCCACGTTCATTTACGAGAAAACGGAAGATGATCAGCCCCGACGATATGACGGAACGAGCTAAATACCCCAGCACGTCGAAATGGGGGAGTGCCTTTGGTAAGGTCTCGGATCAGAGAGCGGGGTGGAAGCTGCTCGGACCCCCCCGAGACTCGTCGCAAGCGAACGCGCTAGCAGTAGTACTAACTTGATGTAGTAAGTAGCCCAAGGCTCAGCCGAGTTCGAGTTTCGATTGCGCGATGCCGCCATCGGACGGCGGGGACGGAACCGATCAATGCAATCCTCACGTCTTGACGGTCGACGGCGGCGGAATCTCCAGGGAGAACCGAAGCAGGAGCAAGTGACGCCGGGCTGTCATACCGACGTACCACCGCATCATTAAATAAATGATTTGAACGAAACAGCGGCTAACTCGAACTGGAGGGAACGGCGGCCACTTCGCCGCGTCTTGTTTTGTATGCTCCCTTTCAATGCCTTTTTCCAAGAGTCCGTCATCCTTTTTTCCCCCTTACCGCGAACGTTTTGCATTGCACAGCACACGTCTCAGGATTACCCATCACTTGGACGCCTGCCAGTTGGGTCACGTTCAGTTTGACACAAACTCTGATGGAAGTAAGCAACTGAACCCGAGTCATCCGACTTATGGAGCAAAACGCAAAGCGGGTGGCCACACCGTGGATTTTCTTCTCAGAGGTCCCCAGTCTGTCAGACTCGAAAAAAAAAAAAGTCTGCTCGTGTTTCGTTTTGTTTCGGACCCGGTGATCTTTTTGTCTCAATGACAGGATGACTGAGTAAATGCCGATTCTGCTAATCCAACGTCGTCTTCTTTGTCTTGAAGAAAAGTAAGTGACTCACCGTACTCAATGGTTGATGCTCGTTTTCTTGCACAAAACGGGAGGTACTCGCCATGTCGAGTCACCGACCATCAGTGTAGGCGGTGCCTCGAAACTGACTCACCATACACTATCTATCCGTCACCGGCATGGCCCCCTTCAGCCTGTGTGGGGACAGCACAAGGAGGTGTATGCTTGCGAAGAATATCTTGTATCGAGAACGACAGCGAACGTGCCGAGGGCGTCATATTCCATCTCCTTTCATGTGCTTGATAGACTCTGCCTTGTCATCACGTGCCCAGATATTGCATGTCACACCGATAAGGTCACGATCCCTCGCGTTCCTTTTGCCACGACTTGTGCATGACTTTCATATGCCCACCGTCTGCATTTCGCGTTCATCAGCGCGTTGCGTGAAGCACATGCCGCGCCAAGGAAAGGGGGAGACAGGCATCTTTCGATGTCCATTCTGCTCCGGGACCGCCGCGTGCGACCGACCGTACGATGGGAAGTGGTGCGATTATCGGCCGGTGCCAAAAGGATGGGGAAAGACTCAAAGCGCAGTCCTAGGCAGTGCATAGGCTCGGTCCGGTGTTAGCCTGCTGGCGTGGCCGGGCCGGGATGCGAGCACCACGGGCACGGGTCTTCAATGAAAAAGCTCTGGGTCGCTCTTCCGGCCTCGTGGGTTCCTTCTTCTCGTTGAGTTCCGGTCTGGTGTTCGGACGTGTTCCATTCGCGATGAGAAGGCTACAGCATGGGAGTGTTGGGTGATCCCCCACCATGACTCAAGACGCGCCGCTTGGGTGCGGGTTCCGTGCGTGATATCCTTTTGATTCTTTAGGGTTTCACGAGCTGGGACGCTCCGCGATCCACGTCCACGGCAGAAATAGCTGCGACCACGTCGAGCATGCCTCAGGTACGTTGCGATCTCCCCGGACTTGGGGGAATGTTCCAGACGTTCCGCGGCAGCCTGTCAAGTCAAGGGCATCACTTCCAATACGATGCGTACGTATAAACACGCTTCCCATCTCTGTACCGATCACCTTGCGCCGGATAGCCCGTTCATTAAAGCCGCCAAGCACTAGGACGGCGTCCCGCCAGACTCCATTAGTACACTGTCGCCCACAAGCAACGGCGAATCTCAAAGTACCCTGCCCGTCCCGAACTGCTCCCTTGCACTCGGGCTCACCGCAGTATCCCACCCCAGCAAACTCAGCGTTCTCGTGGGCCTGCTACGCCAGCAAAAGACGGTGACGCCTGTGCATCGGAATGGGCGAGCGGCCGACCAGGCGTCTGTCGCCTTGCGGACACCAGACTTACGTCTATCGGACCGAGTGTCACAAACATTTTACCAGAATGTCCACATTTCGTGAGTGCATTCGAGTCCGGGTGCAATGAGGTAACCTATGGGGGACGAAATTTTGACGGCTACCCGAACGGTATCTATTCAGGACGATACAAACCGATTTCGTCACGTCGAGTTCTCCCGGTGAGTGAGTGTGGGCCACTACTGCTGGCGAACACGATGAATGGAAGATCCGAAGGCCGTGCTCGTGAATGGCCTACCCGATTGGAGGGTTCGTGGCGTGGCGTCCACAAGTTTGCCTGCAGGTGGCCCTCCAGGAGGCGACAACGCCCACTCTGGAACTGGCGACTTGAGGACACATTATGGAACACGCGTTGTGGAGAGAATGCACACGTGCAAGAGTGCACCCTGCCCGCTTCATGATCTACCGAGCATGTCGGGGAGCGCACAGATCGACCCGCGCGTCTCTGCGTGTTTTGAGAGTGATTGTGTACGGTTTAGTAGGTCCTATGGACGCGAGAAGCGACGTCGATAAGAGTCACTTGGGTCGTAGATCGGATTCAGCCGGAGGCCGAGTGGTGAGTAAGCCCCTCGTGTCATTTTACCTAGAGTTTCAAGGGCACACAAACTTTGAGCTAACGTCAATGCTAAATGCAGCATGCATTATCGTCTGTGAGTTGACGGGGCGAACACGCGGGCATGCCCGCGACATTATTAGCAACGGTGGTCTGTGGCAAGCATGACCCGGAGCCCATACCATCAAGCGAACATCTCGCATGACCTGTCGCTGGCGGGCCTCGTGTACCGGGCACTTTCGTCCGGGTCATTGTACGGTATTCGGGAAGCCTTGTCTCGACGCCAAAAAAACATGGCGGGGCGAGATGTGACTAAAGGCAGAACAAGGCCCAGGGACGTCGTGATGGCTACCAGGATTATCAGGCGTTGGTGTGGGTTAGAGTTTATCTCACCTGCGCGAGGCGGGCAGAGTTGCCTAAACTGTCGCCAACAAACAATTTACCAAATGTGCAAGAAGGCGCGTCCTTCCTGCAACATATCTTTGTACTGGAAATGGTCCCTTGATGGGTATAAGAGCTTTCATTGTCGTCGGAAACCCCAGACGCAGCCCCCACAAAGCAACCTCCTCGACGACCTTTTTCTCCTCCTTTGGATCTCTTTTAAGATTCCTCATAATGTTCCAGCTTCGCCCCGCCCACCCCATTCAGACCAAGGCCATCTGGGACTCTGAAGACGCGTCTACTGCATCTGCGATGTACTCTGCTCAGCAATCATACCCCACCAACGTCCAGCTCCCCCGCACGCTTCAGCGCCCGTCCTATGCAGACATACCGGCCCAGAACATTGCGGCGGTCGCACCAGAACTGGTTGGCGTTGCCATCGAATATGTCCGCCGCGGACTGCGTGTTCAGGCCAACCAGTAAGCACCCTGGCAAGCTGTGCTGTCCACCGCTCATGGTTCCTTAGGATGCTGGCTGGCATATCTGCGCTCTCGCCCTCCCATGTGCCATCTTCCATTCCGCGGTCGCAGCTCCAACAGACGCGATCCCTTACCATGCCTGTCCGGGCAGCCTCGCACGCACCATCCCTCCCAACGCACATCTTGGCCCTCTCCAAGCCATCCTCTCACGACGCTTCTGCACTCCTCGTCCCCACCCACGCGATTATCCTTGTATCCCACTGCGCTTCCCTCCCGCGTCTGCCCCCTTCCGCTGTGCCCGGGCACCCAGACGCCACAACCAGTGTCACCCTCCCTATTCTCCCGCTATCTGTCCCGTCGCCCGCTGCGTTTGCGCCCCTGCACACGTTTTTGTACACGCATTCTGTTGTTCAATTGCTCTCTACCCTCATCCCGGCGGTGCCCTCATCCTTCCTCTCGACTCTCACTTCATCGCACGCTATAAGGGGCACGCTTTCTTCGGGCCCTGCGTTGCACGCGCTTTCGGCACACCTTGTCTCTTCCGCCCCTGGAATGGGTGCGCTGACCAATGTCGCGCAGAACATCGCCGCTGTGTGGCGGAACGCGGTCGCCCTCGGCGTGCACGATCCCGAGCTCTGGGATTGTCTCGATCTCGCTTGGGAGATCGTGCTAGGCGCGATGAATCTCGGCGCTGGCGCACGCTAAAAAAGACATGACGTGCTGGCGCGGCGAGGGACCTTTCCCCTCAATCTTTGCCTTTAATGGGCGTCGTCACCCGTCAAAAACCCACTTTTCCCTCTAGGGCCATATATGTCGAGAAATCTTCTCACCGTCATCTTTTTCCTTTTTCTTCTTCCCATCACCACACCATCACACTACGCAAGTCGGACAGTGGCTTCGGAAAACTGTATCCCTTACACCCTTTCGATCTTTTCTTCACGGATCGATCCTCTATGTCCGTCTCAGATACCCTTTTACGCTACCCCGAGTTAATTGCCTCAGAAACATGTATCTATTACAACATACCCGCATGAGCGACAGAAAAAAATTCTTTTTCTTTTTTTTTTTTTTCTGTCCGTCACTCGCCTGACATGAATGACACTCAGCAATGATTAATGATCGCTAATTTCCCCGTGGAAGACTCCCTTTGTGTGCTGTTGGAGCTAATTACATAAACCAAGTGCTTAGCTAGCTTTTGGTTGTCAAACATGTCATGTTTGACAACCTTACAGTCAGGGCTCACGTTGCGCTGGCTCTCAGGAAGCCAACCCCTTGCCGGTCGACATGTCGACGAACTCTGAACCATCGTGTCATTCTGAGAACCCCATTGTAGACAACGCATTCTCCTTGCTTCCCTCGAAATGCCCCCGCTTTTCAGGGAGACGGTCACTATTCACCGAGTGTGGGTCCTTGGCTAGTTGTCTAGACACAGGTCATCGTCACGACGTTTTGACATGCTGTGTTCCAAAAAGAGGCGACGTGCGAGCGTAGCACCGATTTGACAACAAAAGCCTTTTGCTGACCTGGGTTAATGGGACTGATCGTGATCGATTGATCGGTGAGGGGAGGGAACCTTGGGACGGACCCGCAAATGCTATGATCTGTGTGTCATGGTGTCGCTGTGCGCGTGCCCCGTCGCGGCGCTTCTCTCGTGAATAAATGGAGGAGAAAGAGTCATTCCGCTCGAGGCTGTGAGGGGGTGTCCGTTACGACCATTTGTGCGTGTCTTCCCCCCCAGCCCGCTGTGTTTTTAGCTAATGTCGGTCAGGGTGTGCTCGCTGACGTGTTCATGATGCATGATGTTCGGATGGTTATGGTTTGATTGCGGACTGGAAGTCAAGATCAGCTGGCAACAGTTTGACGGGCAGGTTGATGGTACATGCACATGCTGCAGCGGACCCGCGATATGATCAGCTAACAGCACGAAGGCAAATTCCGCCGTCCTTGCGGTGCCGTACTAATCTTTTTTGTTCTGTGGGCGGTAGTAGGCTTGGCCCATCAAAGTCTGGATGAGCGGCGCTTAGTAGTACAGTCGGTTATGACAGAGCTGACTGTAGGTGACACGCCAGTGCGATGCGGCGTTGACTAGCGAACTACTGGCGAACGGAAGTCTGAGTCTTGAACCGTAAGCAGACGGACTGAAACCCGGCACAGCACTTGTTACTCGTAGTACGTGGCAGGGAATTCCGTGCTGCAGGCGCCGGCGCCGGTTCTCCATCTCGGGCGTCAACCCACCGAACGCAGGACTCCATGGACACAGAGTCGCGGCCGACGTCTCCTGTCGTGCCAGGCGAGTTTGACGTCCGGAAGACGATCGATCAGTTCTCAACGTTACTCTCGCGGACGATCATCTGTTTTTACCAGTTCCTCGCCTCGGACAGCGAATCGGAAGGTCTCCGCCGGAAGCTGCTCGACGAGTACATCACCGTTGGGGGCACCGCAAACAGCACCAAGGCCCTCCTCGACAACAGTGATGAGCGCAAGGCCGCGGGGCACCTCGGGCGCCGCAAGAAGATAGAAGGCCTCTGGGTCCCCAGCGGACCCCTTGGACAGTTTGCTGCGCGCATGGAGAGCGCCTACAGGACCATGTCCGATGCGATCGAGGATTACAGGCGGGTCGCCGCACCCCTTCAAAGCAGGGGTCCCTTTCCGCTGTCGTTGGAGAGGCTGAACGAGGAGCTTCGTTTCATTCGAGCGTACAAGCAGGAAGCTGCAGACGCGTTGTACGACGACTTTTACGGATCGTATGTTTTATCTCTTGCATGCAGCCAGCCTCGCCCCTCACACGCGCAGCATATTTCCAGGCATAGAAAGTTGGAGCCCAAAGGTCGGCCGTGCCTTTGGTACATAGGACTGAACTGATGACCGTGCTCATGCAGCTCAACTGACGCTTGGAATTATTGAATGGATGGGTTTCATTAACACGACAGATAGGCAGGAATTTATGTCGCGGGAAAGGCACGAGGGAACGTGTCAATGGATATTCAAACAGGACGTTTGTAGACGCTATCATGAGTGGTGGTCGGCCACGGAGGGTTTTCTTTGGATTTGCGGTAGAGGTGTGTCGTGTTTATCCTCACTAGCCACTCTCTCACTGTAATCCAGCTGGCTCGGGCAAGTCTGTCATTCTGTAGGTCTATCGGAGTTCTTTCCCCCGGCTGATCTAACCATTTGGCAGTGCCGCGATAGTCGATCAGACATTCAAGGAACTATGGAAGAAGATCGAGGAACAGGAAAAACGGGACGGCGATAAACGAGAACTCGACGAACCGCCATGCGTTCTCCCAGAATTCTTTCCCGTGTTCTACTTCTTTGATTTTCGCGACAGTCGTTCGCTAAGGTTTTCCACCTTCCTCAAGTCTCTCTTTGTTCAGTTCCTACAAGTCCCTGACTCCGACCCCGCAGTGACCTTTCCTAAACTCACCCAGCAGTACCTGGATGGCCTTCCCCCGCCTATTGACGCCGAGACCTTCCAAGATCTCGTTTTCCAAGCGATGCGATTGCATGAGAAAAAAGCCATCTTCGTTGACGGTCTCAATGAATGTGATGACGTCCAAGAGGCAATGGACTTTCTCGAGAGGGCCATGCAAGAAACGGATGTGCGGGTCGTGGTCGCGAGCAGGCCGGATTCAGACGTCATCTCTCGATACCGACGTCGCCCCACCATCGACCTCGAGGACTATATAGGCTATACGACCGCAGACATGCGCGAATGGTTGATGCAGCGGATGGTGAACCACCCTAGACTGCAGGCGATTCCGGAGTATAAAATGTTCGAGGTGCTGGACGGGGTGACTAAAAGTGCAAGGGGGTCGTAAGCGTCAGCTTCCTGCCCAAAATGTCCAAGGATGCTCACGCAGCTCATGCAGCTTCTGGCATGCCCAGTGCCTGGTTGATTCTCTGGACGCTTGTCGATCCGTTGCGCAGGTAAACGCTGTAATTCAGGATCCCCCGAGGAATCTCGACACTATCCACTACGACCTCCTCCGCAGGGCCAGCGAGAGGAGCACAGACGTCCAACTGATCGTCTCTAGGGCGATACAATGGCTGGGCGGCGCACTCCGCCCAATGTCACTTTCCCAGATCATCGAGGCTGTTCAGATCGAACTCGGACGCAGCCCTCCGCTCCGTTTGAACGATGACCTATCTGTTGTGACCCCGGACGATATGTTGATGCTGTGCGGAAACCTCGTCAAGATCGACGAGCGCACGGCAAGGTTGGGCCTTGGTCATCCGACCGTGCGAGTATGGGTTACCAGTCAGACCGTGCGAAAGGCGAGCTCATATATCTTGCGTAGACTTTTCTCACCCGACCGCCTTCCGAAGACGAGGAGTTTTCAATGTATTTCTTCGATCCGCATACCATACATAGGGATCTCGCTCTGCGCTCGATCACGTACATCATGGCAGACGACATCGAGAAGGCGATCCACAAATCGTATGCGCAGTCGTACATGTTCGAGATATCCAGACGGTACTTCATCGTCGATTACTGTCCTATGCTGACGTACGTGTTCGACGGCGGGTTCGAACATCTTCGGTATTACACTCGGGAGGACGACGACGCCATCGACTTGCTGGTATTGTTGCAGAACCACATCCGCGAGAAGCCGGACAAATTTCGCGAGGTTCTGCAGGCGCTGCACGATCGCACCGAGGGTACGCCTTATCAGTGGGTCGTCGAGGAAAAGGAGGTGGCTCTCGCTGTTCTCGTTCGATTTGGTCCCCCGTGGATGCTCGAGCATTACTTGCGTCGCCGCCAAGACCTTGCGGAAGGTGAGCAGAAGGAAAAACTAGCGGAGTGGGCAGAAAGGATCGGGAGGTTCGACCACCGGGATATGTTGGTTAAATTCGAGTTGCCGGGACAGGCAGAGGAGATGAAAGTGGTTCCAGAGCAAGTGGGCGTGGGGGTTGGTCTGCCATAGGACGTGATTATGGCCGATGGGCAGTGATGAGTTCGGTCTACCGATCTCGATTGCCTTGTTCATGACAGCCTGAGGGACCGGTTTGTAGTGTAGCAACTGCGCGAAAAGTTAGGAGTATTTGCAGTCGCCAGCTCGCAGGCGAACGGTGCACCGCTACTACTAACCAGCTCAGGTCGCCACCTTTGCGCACCATCCGACAGCTTCAGTGATGCTAGTACGAAAGCATCAGCAACTGCGGCGATAGGTGGCAGCGGCCCTCATCTCCTGGGTTTTTTCCTGGCAGTCACGTTGGCCAACCAACGTGCGCTCCTTGGCCGAATTGGACAATCACCGCCACTGATGTTTTCCCTTTCAGCCTGTTCGCCATTACCTGTTCAATCCTCGTACTTTGAGCTCCGGAATACGACTCACGGTGGACGTTCCTTGTTCGCGACTTGCGACATCGAACCGGGAACGCAAATCCATTCAAGCGAGGCACCTTTCGCCCACGTTATCTACAAGGACTACCGCAGGGAAGTAT
>JBBPTT010001353.1:0-10952 GCA_038094175.1 Boletellus aff. lepidospora | reverse complement strand
AGACTAAAAGTACCCAAGTGTGAAAAGCGCACGTGCATATGGTCGTGGCGCTCAGACCATGGTGACTGGGACTCTGGAAAGACCGCAAAGTACACTCGCTCCGGTGAAACTTGATCATGTCCAACGCGAGCGCGACCTGCTCGAGTGCCTCGAACTCGCCCTGTTCCCCACCTTTGTGGATGCCCACTCCGCCGGTACATGCGACACGTCCGAGCAAGAAGAACGCAAAAGAAAACGTCGCCACATCGAATGGCGCTTGTCCCGACAGCGTCCGGAGCCTGTGATGTCGTCAGACACCACAAAGCTCGTTCCTCCTAGAGAAGCGGAGACGGACAACTCAACGGTTCAGCCGCCTGCGCGTCGGGCACGCACGACACTTCCAGCGCTCTCAACACCGCTACGCCGACTCACCGTCGGAGGCCCGTGAGCCTGTCAGAGCAACACCGCGTCAAGTCAACCAACATTTCAAATGGTCCCTCTTCCGCCCCGTCTTCTCTCCTGACCAGTCGCATAGATTCCTTATTCAGTGTGCCCTGGCGTAAACGCTCGGCGATGGTCCTCACTATGGCCTCACGCTCGCGCCGCCACTCCGCGACACGCATGACGAACGCGAGCGCACGAGGGCGTCGACGCGTTCGTGGACTGTGGCTTCCTTGGCGAGTTGCGCCTGCACTAGTGCGTGCGCTTCCTTGGATAGCTCACCAGTGCCGCCACCGCCAGTGGCACTGCCCTTCTTGCTCGCGAGGCTCTGGCGCAACTCGGCCTCTTACTGCGCAATGTCAGCACCCTCGCCCCTTTTCGGTCCTTCATTCTTGTGCGTTGCGGGCACTGTGGGGCACAACGGACAAAGGGTTGGACGAATTCAAATCACCCCACTCGTGAGAGCGCATATAAACATAGCAACAACCCAGAAGATTTTCACCATCGACGTACGCCTTCCCTTCTGGCATTTCCAAAATCCTGAACTCTTCCTCCAATAATTTGGACAACGCGTCGGCGCCCATCTGTTGTGTACCACTACACTTGGAACAACACGTGAGAATGGCAGTGCAAAGCTCGTTGTGAACTCTTGTTCTGTCCTACACATTCCCATGCCGAGCTCCATCATGGCCTGGCTGGATGTCTAACAGTGCAGAATTCTGGGACTCGAGTGCCTGTGTAACTTCTCTACGAACGATTCAAGTCATGCCTTCGGCCTACGAGTGGCCGACGCACGAGGCAGCCTCTGCAAGAAGTGGAATGGGCGGGCTGGGTGCCGATATGGTTGAGCGCGAGCTGACCAGATCCAAACGAAGCAACGCCGGACAACGTGCCTGCCACCGTTGCACACAGCCGGCAATTGGGAGAAGTGCGCAGGTGCACAAAAGAATGTATCTGAGGCACTGGCAGGGAGAGCGACTTGGCACAACCCTCGCAGCACGCTCACTCTGATAGGAGAAACCTGGGGTATTTCGCTCATATCTTTTGATTGCATAGCCCACTCTGCTTGTCCCCCCTGCTGCCCAGCGACATATAGACGAGGAGTACTGCCCCCTACTGATGTGTGTGGTTCCCTGTATGGATTTAGTACATGCGAGTGTCTCATAGCATTTGTTTCTGCTGTGTAAATGAGGCGTCATGCCTCGCTCAGGACCTCTTGCAGGCTACAGATCTCTCCGACATGTATTGGTTGACTTATCGTGGTGCGTGATGGTCGAATTGTGGGACGTGCATACATTCTTACTATGAAGCGAAAATTCCAATTGTCTTTATAGATATAGCTACTGCAAGCTGTGGCTCCTGACCCAGATGAGTGATTTGTTTTTAACTGCCTTTAATGCGAGAGAAGCGAGAGGTGGATAGGAGAGCGCACGGAATACCAAATGGTTTGGTTGGGGATCGTCGGACACCAGGAAAGATATGGTTGCATCGCCTCGAGGCATGCCTCGCTTATTACACGCCCCAAGTGCCCTGTCATCATACAGCAACTTCATCGTTTCCCCTCTCATCCCCACTGGCTCTGCTTTTTCTTCCACGCAACAAAATGTCAAATGTCTCGCAGGAACAGTCTGACGATGACGAACCTCAGCCATACCGGGTAATCAAGATGGCCAGGGATATCTGGGCGCTGGCATATCTCCCTGATGGACGCCTTATAACAAGCTCCTCGGACGGAGCCATAGAGATCTGGAGTGATGACGGGACGCAGGCAGGGTTACACATCCCACGCCAGGGCGACTCGTTTCGAGACCCGCTCATCCAGATAACGGCGGCCCGGGATAGCAAGAAGATCGTTGGTGCTACCTTGGAAGGGAGAGTGGAAGTTTGGAATGTTGAATCAGGCCGAGTTGTCGCGGAATGGACTTGCCCTGGGTGGCATCCCAAAATTGCGATCTCACCAGACGATCGACTCGTTGCAGTCGGCGAAAGGACGGTGTCGATTTACACCGTCGCTGGATGGCAGCTCCAGACCATCAACATTGGCACAAATGTCGAGCGCCTGACGTTCTCTCCCGACAGTGACAGACTCGCATGTGGCACAGCCGGCGACATCCGCGTGTATGATGTCGACAGCGGCGCACTCGTCCTCGGCCCACTCAAAGGCCACGGAGATTTGTTCTGGAGTGTTGTGTGGTCATGTGACGGAAACAGGCTCTTTACTGGCTCGCACAACGGAACAATTCGCTGTTGGAGTGCCACGACAGGGCAATCCATCGGACGACCGTGGACAGGTCACACTGAGACGGTAAACTCCCTCTCTCTCTCTCTCGATGGATCGATCCTTGCGAGTGCATCCTGGGATAAGACTGTTCGTTTCTGGCGTGCAGCTACTGGCTGTCTCATTAGACGGCCTCTGCAACTGCGACATGATGCGGATTCAGTTTGTTTCTCTCTGTGTGGTCAATTTCTAGCATCAAAAACGAGCGGAAGCATATATTTGTGGCGCGTACCCCCATTGGTTCGTCCTCGCATGATCGCCCTTTACATTACCCTCATGCGCTGCTCGTCCCATGCACTACATTGAACAGCATCGAGTTCTCGACATGAAGTAAGCAGTACCTCCCGCTATTCTTCGTTACGATTACCTCATATATGCTCTTCCATCTTTGTTATTATCAGCATCCCCGCCCCACAGGACCTCACTCGCCACATTGTTAAAAGCAGCAGCGAGTATGTCGCTGGTGGGGCTTTTGGAGATGTCTATAAATGTCGATGTCATGATGATGGACTTCAAAGACTGGTTCGATCATTGTGCATTGCTTGGGTTTTGTCCAATTGATTTGTCTCTTAGGTCGCAGTCAAGGCATTTCGATTTAAGACTGATATGAGCGATGGATCTGGAAAGGTGACCCGTCTCGTCCGACTCCCGCGATACCCTGCATGACCCACCGTACCGCAGATGCTTCGACGAGAACTCGGAATTTGGCGGAGACTCGATCACGACAATGTCGTCCCATTCCTGGGGTTTGCACATGGGTTTGGAATGGTTGACACAATGTCACTGGTGTCATCTTGGATGCCAAATGGGTCTCTTCACTCATTCTTGGAAAAGTATGATCCCAACCTTGGTGTGCGTCACCGGTTGCAGTTTGTACGTCTATCCCAAACACCATGTCATCCACATCTTATGATATCACGAGTAGCTCCTCGGTATCGCACATGGGTTATCCTATCGTGAGTTAGTTTTATTGTGACCAAGAACCAGAAGTAATGACAGATAACAGTGCATTGTCTGCAGATCGTCCATGGCGACCTGAATTGCGTACGTCAGAGTAGGATGATGCGTGACTATTCCATCTGACCCGGCGATAGAACAACATCCTGCTCGATAAAGATTGCTCTCCCCGACTGACCGATTTCGGATATGCATCCCTGATAGGGAACATCCCGGAAGCTTTGGCCTACCTCCAACGGTCCACTGTCCGACCAGGAGCGTTGCGTTGGTGCACGCCCGAGCAGATCGATCCAGACAAGACGTTTGAGAGGACGACCAAGAGCGACATATACTCGTTTGGATGCGTTGCTCTCCAGGGAGGTTCACTAGATGTGAGACCTGATTTCGCACTGACTACTCTACAGGTGCTGTCTGGCAAACAGCCATGGTCAGAAATACGGGAAGATGCAGCCGTGGTCTTATGTCTTGCCAAGGGTAAGAAGCCACGTCGACCAGAGTGTGAAATGTTGGACGATTCGCACTGGGAGTTCATACAGGAGTGCTGGTCACCAGCAGAGAAGCGACCTCAAATGGAGACGATATCCTCCGCTCTCCAAGACTTTTTTTACAGTTCCCCAGTCTCCCGACCTCTTAGAGACTTGATGACAGCATGGTCAAATCAAAACGATTCTCTACTTAACCGTTCATCACCATCATTCCCTCCAAATGAATTTGTGTCCCCGGACGACTCAGAAAGTGCAGTCAATGTTAATGGGGGATCGAATGTCGAGACTCGTGAGAGGTATGTAGAATATTTAGCTTGGTCTAGGGCGCTCATCTCAGAACTCGAACATCCATACCCAATCAGCATCCCCTCCGAGTCGTTTTCAAAGCATTCTGCCGCGGATACCTTCGGAGAGAATGGTCATTACCACATGCCGCCAGAAGCAAGGCGAGCAAGAAGTAGGGAAACCACGCAGGACGGGAGTATGGAACCTCAGCAGAAGAGATCGCGTGTGTAGGCATGCATTCCAGGTGGAAATTGGCATACTCATGATATCACGCATGCAATGGGACATCTCACTTTTGCATTTATGTACCTGTGTTGAGAAAACGTGTTGATTCAAATCTACTCCGGTGTGGCGGTGCGGGGGAGAGGGATGAGCCGGTGGTGGCAGGGGTCTCAGCATGGTGACCGGAGTCTGGACGCTGGCGGCAAATAGGTCACAAGCGCTCGCGCGGCGCTTTGGCGCGTCTTAGGTCAGCAAGGATGCCACGAACAGGTCAACGAAAAGAAATAGCACGCGTACCATCCAAGGAGCAGCAGCATCGACGTGTTCAACCCTTCTGGATCCTCGATCGACCCCAACAACGCACATAGTGCTTCGTCCAATGCAACAACCAGCTCCTCGTCCATGTCCTCTTCTTCCAGCACCTTGACCAACGCGTTCAAAATAACCGTCAAGCGCTTGCTGAGCGCGTTGCCCGCCACGGTGACGAGGGATGCAAGGGCGCGCGCATTGAACACCGTGATCGGCGTTGTAGTCAACGTAGGAATCAACACGGGGAACATGGTCGCTGCCCGAACCTGGCACCAGAATAGAAAAATGTCACAGATTCCCTGTCCCAAGCCACGCAAGGGTCCCAACTCACCTCCCGAAGAGCTGGAAGGGCCATCCCAGAGCTCTCTCCTGGTTGACGAAGCGCCTCGAGCAGTGTCGGTATCGTCTGATTGATCGCTCTCGCCCCGATGTGTTCCTGGAGTGTGTCAAACGCTTTCGCGGGTGCCGTCCGCACGGTCGCATCATTATCCACGAGCGAGGTACGGACCATATTGATGACCCACGCGCTGCGCGTCGGTCGTACTCTCCCTTGCAGAAGAAAAAGGGCTGTCAGCAGGGACTACAACGACAAAGGAGAAAGGACGTACACGACGTCTGCCAGCATGAGGCATACTCCCTGGCGAGTACGCACGTCGGGCGATGCCCATGCCCTGTTCTGCAATATCGGAATGATCTCACCCAAAATGATTTCGCCAGATTTATGGTACAGCTCCGTGGTCGTGCGTGTCGCAGTCTATCATCACGACAACCCACCGCATGAACGATCAAAGCTAACCCAACAAGATGATGAAGAACAAATACAGACCTCTTGTTGTTTAAATTCGTCGCTCGAACACAACCTGACCAGCTGACCGACCAACTTGGACAAAGTCTCGCGAACTAAGAAACAGAAACATGAGTTCCTTGCCTCGCTTGCCAGAGAGAAAGACGCGTTCACGCGTCTATCGTACCTGTTCTCGGCGTATTGTGTACGAGTGCCTTCCAGATGTGGATGGACGACTGCCGGACGACGTTGACCGCGTCCTGTCGTGCCAGATACAGCCATAACAGGATACGATCGCGCCGTTCCACGCCCAGTACCTCGGTGAGCGCGCGCCGAGAGGACTCTGCAACCGTAACCTCGGCCGCTCGTCGTCATCGTCGTTCGTTCAAGTTTGCTCGTGATGCCAGACACCTTGAACAACAGCTCACCGACGAGCGTGATCGACGATTGCTAGAGAACCAGTGACAGACGTCGGCGCCCATGTACGAGAGAGGACGGCGGGAGACGGAAAAGAAAAGAACGTACCCTGATCCGCCACCCCGGGTCGAACATCCCCTGCTCCAGCTCGGGTAACAACAAATCGCCCTGCTTGAATGATTCGCCACGATCATCCTTCCCCCCCGCATCGCCGCCTCACGCACATACCCCTCCGTGTCAGCCAGGCCACTCAGGATCGATACGACAATCCTGGGCAGGTCCGGTTGGAACCGTTTGGATCACGTTGATGATTTCACTCTAGTGACCCTCGCGTTGTGTGTCGATCTTGCTCTCCCTTGCAGAAGCAGAGACTTGTCAACAGGGACTAAAACGACAGAGGAGAGAGAACGCATGCGACGTTTGTCGGCATGAGACATACGCTCTCGCATGTACACACGTCAGACGACCCCCATGCCCCGTTTTGCAGTATTGAAATGATCTCGCCCAAAAATTTTACACACCCGGAAGGCTCTTAGACACGAATTCTGGGCGTGTCTCTCGAAGGAGCGCCTGTTACACCGACGCTACTACTTCTCGTGTCGTGCTCGCCTGCGACACAACGTGCAACGCGTGTCGGAGCGTCGTCTTGCGAGGAAAGATCGCGTCCGATGCCGAAAGTGTCCATAGTGCGAAAGGTGTGAGCGCGGTGGTCAGACCGTGCAGGACGCGGATGTTGAGCACCCTTGTTTGTGTACCGTCATGTTTGCCTTGTCGCCCACGTGTCGTACAACACCACACTTTGAAGTTTGAACGCGCGCGATAGCGTCGACACGAAGCCAACTGCAATCTCTCGTTCCCTTCGACATGGGGCTGGCTATCCATCCGACGGCTCGAAGTTCTGGGACTCGAGTGTCTGCATCGATGGATACTCTACAAGTTCTCCACTACCAACCCAAGTCATGTCGGTAGCTCTGGCGGCCCAAATCAGACGCTTGTCCCCAACCCTGTCTGATGCGAGAGAGGTGAGAGGGGGACGGGAGAGTGCACAAAATACCAAACTGTTTGGTTGGGGATCGGCGGGCGCTAGGAAAGAGATGGTTGCATCGCCTCGAGGCACTGTGTGTTGTTTATCACACGGTCCATGCGCCTTGTAACTACACAGCAAGTTCGTCGCTTTCCCTCTCGTCCTCATCTACTCTACTTTTTCTTCCGCGCAACACGATGTCAAATGTCTCGCAGCGACAATCGGACAATGACGAACCTTGGCCATACCGGGTAATCAAGACGATGGGGTGTATCGAGGGGCTGGCATATCTCCCTGATGGGCGCCTTGCAACAAGCTCCTCGGGCGGAGCTGTAGAGATCTGGAGTGAAGAAGATGAGATGCAGGTGGGGTCACGCATCCCACGCCAGGGCAGCTCGTTTCAAGACCCATTGTACCGAATAGCGGTGACTATGGATGGCAAGAAGATCGTCGGTGCTACCAGGGAAGGGAGAGTGGAAGTCTGGAACCTTGAATCAGGCCGGTTTGCAGAATGGACTTACCCCGAAGGATATCCCAAAATTGCGATCTCGCCAGACGATCGACTCGTTGCGGTCGGCGGAGAGACGGTGTCGATTTACACCATCGAAGGACAACAGCTCCGGACCATCGACGTTGGCGGAGATGTCAGGTGCTTGGCTTTCTCTCCCGACGGAAACAAACTCGCGTGTGCCAAAAGCAACAACCTCCGCGTGTTCGACGTCGACAGCGGCGCACTCGTCCTCGGCCCACTCGGAAACCGCGGAGATTGGACCAGAAGTGTGCTGTGGTCACGTGATGGAAGCAGGATCTTTTCTGACACAGGCAAAGCAATCCGTTGTTGGAATGCTACGACAGGCGCACCCATCGGACGACCGTGGACGGGTCACACCAGAGAGATACTCGCGCTCTCCCTTTCCCCCGATGGATCGATCCTTGCGAGTGCGTCCTACGATGACACTGTTCGTTTCTGGCGTGTAGCCACTGGCCGCCCCATCGGACAGCCTCTGCGACTGGGTGTGGATTCAGTTTGTTTTTCTCAGTGTGGTCAATTTCTAGCATCTGCATCAAACATGGCCAGGAGCATGTGTTTGTGGCGCGTACCCCCATTGGTTCGTCCTCGCATAATCGCCCTTTGCGCTGCTCCAAACTGCTACCCAGCCCATGCACCACACTGGACAGGATCGAGCTCTCGACATGAAGTAAGCAGTGCCTCCCGCTATCCTTTGTTGCAACCATCTCATATATGCTCTTCCACCTTTGTTATTATCAGCATCCCCGCCCCACAGGACCTCACTCGCCACATTGTCAAAAGCAGCAGCGAGTACGTCGCTGGTGGAGCCTTCGGCGATGTGTACAAATGTCGATGCCGTGGTGGTGGATTACCAAAGCTGGTTCGATCGTCGTGCATGCTTGGGTTTTGTGCGGCTCACCTCTCCCTTAGGTCGCAGTCAAAGCATTCCGATTTAAAACTAACATGAGCGATGGATCTGGCAAGGTGGCCCATCTCTCTTGGCTCCCGTGACACTCTGCATGACTCACTGGACCGCAGATGCTTCGACGAGAACTCGGAATCTGGCGGAGGCTTGACCATGACAACATCATCCCGTTTCTGGGGTTTGCATATGGGTTCGGAATGGTTGATGCAATGTCACTTGTATCATTGTGGATGCCAAATGGGTCCCTTCACTCGTTCTTGGAAAAGTATGATCCCGACCTCAGTGTGCGTCACCGATTGCAATTTGTACGTCTGGCCCACTCATCACATCATCCATATCTTCTGATGCCACGGGTAGCTGCTCGGTATCGCAGATGGGCTATGCTACCGTGAGTCGGTTTTATTGTTACCAAGGAGCAGAGGCAATGACAGACAACAGTGCATCATCTGCAGATCGTCCATGGTGACCTGAATTGCGTACGTCAGGGCAGGGTCATGGGCGTCCATTCCACCTGACCAAGCACAGAATAACATCCTGCTTGGCGAACACTACACTGCCAGGTTGGCCGATTTCGGATACGCATCCCTAGTTGGGAACATTCCAGAAGCATTGGCCTACCTCCAACGGTCCACCGTGCGACCAGGAGCGTTGCGTTGGTGTGCACCCGAGCAAATGAATCCGGAGAGGGAGTTTGAAAGGACGACAAAGAGTGATATATACTCGTTCGGATGCGTTACCCTTCAGGCAAGTCTGTTGGGCACACCGTTCGGTCTTGCGCTGATGGTTCAGCAGGTATTGTCTAGCAAGCAGCCGTGGTCGGAAGTGCGGCAGGATGTGGCAGTGGTTCTATGTCTGGCAAAGGGTCAGAAGCCAGGTCGACCAGAGTGTGAAACATTGGACGATTCGCACTGGAACTTGATTCAGCAGTGCTGGTCATCAGCAGAGGAGCGACCTCAGATAGAGATGATAATCCCCATCCTCCAAGACTCCTTTGACGATTCCCCAGTCTCCGAGCCTCTTAGAGACTTGGTGACAGCATGGTCAAGTCAAGAAACTTCTCTGTCCAACGGATCGTCGTCTTCGTCTACTCTGAATGAACAAGTGTCTTTGACGGGCGACTCGGAAAGTGTAGTCAATACCAACGGGGAAGCGAGCGTCAAGGCTCATGATGAGAGGTACGTAGAAATATTTAGCTTAGTCCAGGGCACTCATCTCAGAACCCGGACATCCACACTCAATCAGCATCCCCTCCGAGTCACATCCCGAGCGTTCTGCCGTGCATATTCCCGGAGAGAATGGTGATGACCTCATGCTGCTGGGAGCAAAGCGAACAAGAAGTAGGGAAACCACACTGGACGGGAGCGTGGAACCTCGCCAGAAGAGATTGCATGTGTAGGCATGCATTCTAGGTGGCAATTGACATAGCCTTCATGGTCACGCATGCAATGGGACTCCTCGCTTTTGTATTTACTTACGCTGAGAGAACTTGTTGATCGAAACCTACCCTGGTCGTTGTCTACAAATCGAATGGCTTCCGTCTACAGGCTTTGGTTTTCAGTTTCAGATCCCAGCTGCAGAGTTGCATCATGCACTCTAGCCAGCCATCTTGCCGGAATGCATCAACTCTGACCATGCGACGCGATTTCTCGTCGTCAAACAGAGATATGAGCTGTCGGACCCAATCCACTTGGTACAAGGACGAATCGAGCTCTGACTCTTCGCTAAAGAGGGCAGATAGGTCACAAGCGCTCGCGTGGCATTCTTGCAAGTTAGAAAAGACACCAAGAACAGGTCAACAAAAAGAAAAGGCACACGTACCATCCGAGGAGCAACAATATCAATGTGTTAACCCTTCTGGATCCTCGATCGACCCCAACAACGCACATAGCGCTTCGTCCAATGCAACCACCAGCTCTTTGTCCTTGTCCTCTTTTTCCGGCACCTTGACCAACGCATTTAAAACAACCGTCAAGCACTTGCTGAGCGAGTTACTGGCCACGGTGATGATGGATGCAAGGGTGCGCGCACTGGACACCGTCATCGGCGTCGCAGTCAACGTAGGAATCGACACGGGGAACACCGTCGCTGCCCGGACCTAGCACCAGAATGAAAGAATCAGAAAAACGTTCCAGATTCCCCGCGTTAAACCATGCAAGAATCCCAACTCCCCGACGTGACCTCCAGAATAGCTTGAAGAGTCGTCCAAAAACTCTCCCCGGGTTGACGAAGCGCCTCGAGCAGTATCGATATCATCAGATCGATCGCTCGCGCCCCGAGGTGTTCCTGGAGCGTGTCAAACGCTTTCGCGGCTGCTGCCGTACGCACGGTCGCATCA
>JBBPTT010001352.1:0-10954 GCA_038094175.1 Boletellus aff. lepidospora | reverse complement strand
GTTATATAATATACTTACATAATCATGTAGTATATATATTCAAGCTCAGTCGTCTGGATTCCAATAGCATCTCTGATTGCTACTATCACCTGCCTGACCTTGCTCCTCTACAAGCACTATCCAGTGAGTACCGAGCCCTGCCTCCTCTGTAGCTAGAGTAGTAGGCATGTTCAATAGGTTATGAGCCCTGCTAATGCAGGCAAGCGAACATGGTGACCAGGTTGCAGGTGAAAGCCTTTGCTGACCTTGGGCCCACTAGTAGCAAGCTCGTACCACACTGGACCCATGAATGTTGCTTCGCTGGCTCATGCCACAGCAACTAGTAATGGGAATGTCACTCTGATGGTGTGCACCTCACTGGCTATGCCACAGTGCACCAACAGGGGGAATTGCTGCCAAAATGGATTACTGACAAACTTAACCATAGAATGTCTTCCACCATCCAAGCTGCTCGCATCCCCATCTTCAACAGGACTAACTGGACTGTGTGGTTCCCTGCCGTTCAGGCCACCATGAAGTCCACTGGCGCCACCTGGGTTATCCACACTCCGACCCCAAAGGAGTCAACCACCTCTTCCCCTCTCGAAGGGGAAGATCTCACATATTATATCAACTGGACTGAGGCTAACGACAAATTAATTGGCCTGATCCTCTGCTACATGTCCCCCACCCTCCAACTTAAGTATAAGAAGGAGAACAAGATAGCTTCTCTCCTCTCCACCCTCGACACCGCCTACGATATGGGCTCCCTCCCTGCTGTCTTCACCGACTTCAAGGGAATGATGGAGCTCCAAATCCCAAATGGCGGACACCTGGGCCCAGCTCTCCAAAAAATGGAGAATTACTTTGCTAAGCTGGAAGCGGCAGATTATGAGATTGCCAACAAACTACAGGGGATGATTCTCCTCTCCAAGCTCCCCCCCTCTATGGATGTCATTGTGCAAATGTTTGTGCAGAAGAAGGACAAGAATGGCAAAATGGTTGACCTCTCGGTCATCAAGATTTCTGCCACTGCCATCCTCTCTTGGGAGCAGAGGAACATGATGGGAAAAGGCAAGGGGAAATTGGGAGAGCAGGCGAACAAGACTAGTGCTGTTAAGCGCAAGCCTGCTGCTGCTCCGACCTTCCAGGAGCAACAGAAGGACGCCGCGCCATCCAGCTCACAGGCGTCCAGAAACTCCCAGCTGGAAAAGAAGGAGAAGAAGCACAAGCGCAGTTCTGGAAAGGCATGGAAAGCAGCTAATGCCGCCGTTGACTTCCAACTGATGCAATTCACATCAATAGTGCAAGTGCTCGACACTCCCACTCCCAAGGACCCACGTCTCCTCGCCCATCAACCTACCACCAAGTTCCAAGGAGCTTACTCAGCCCCCATTGACACACGCATTAAGTGCTCCTTCGCCATGGCCCGTGACCTGGATATACATCCCAGCATGGAAACCATCCACCACATTGACGCCACTCTCCTGCTCCTTGAACGATTAGATATGCGGGAACATATCATTGCCCTGTTCATTGCCACTGCCTCTCCACCTCCGACATGTGAGACACCTCGCATCGTCTCCCCTCTTTCCTTGCAGTCCGAACCGCTGCAAACCGTCTCTCCCCTCCTGCTAGATCAACCAATCAAGGAGGATATTACAGACATGCCGGTCTATAACTGTGCATTTTCTCTTTCGGACCTTGAGGATTCCCCTCGGCCAAAGAAGAAATCCAAGCATGCTGAAAAGCACAAAATCCAACTGGCCCCATCTTACGATTGGGATGCTGATGACATTGTGGACCTCTATTGTTATGATTCTTGCTCTCGTGTCCACTTTATTTCTTCTTTCCATTGAATCGCTTCACTATGCTGGCCCTTACAGGCTATTCTCCCCGGCCTTTAATCATTTCCTCTTTGTCTTCGGCCCATCATCCCTTTCTATTCATATCCTTTCAGATCTCACCACTTAGTTACTGTTCCTGTACCTTGATGGTACCTTTCTCCTTTGTCATTGTTTCTACAACGTTGCATAGGCTTCGATGCTGACATATCTCTGCCTATATATACCCTTGCCACACATGTATTTTCCTTACACTTGTTCTACGCAAATACACGTACTCTTGTGTCACTCCTCAGTCCTCAAGTGCCCCTTGAAGCCCTTCGCCCCCTTGAGTCCTTAGTCCTCGAGCATCCCTCGAGTCCCTCGTCTTCCCTTGTTCTCCTAGGTGGATAGGATGCTATGACCTCTTCGTGAGAGTCTGCCCTTCCACAGGTTGCTTGAATGACACAAGAAGTGCATTCAGTGTAACATCTATGGCTCTGAAGCTGAAGGAGGGACTATGTCCAGGTACATCGCCATGATTGGATCATTGGCCCCTACTAACACCTCCCTCACAGAACAGGCATATATAGACCCTACTGAATACAATGTACCAGTAGATAGTAGGGATAATAAATGCATACACTCATCTTCCATGACTTGTCTGAAGTGTGCATGCCATGACCATAAGACACAGACAAACCCGATTTGGATCTTGGACTCGGGCACATCAGCTCACTTCACACCTGAGAGATCGGACTTCTCCAACTATACTGCCCTAACAGGCAAAGATCATATCCCGATCCATACAGCCACTGGAGTAATAATGGCCACCGGGCATGGAAAGATTGACTTCAGGTAGAACGACAACTCTAAAGTCAGAAAGGTTACACTTCACAATGCCATACATATCCCTAATTCAGGGGTAAGACTTATATCCCTCAGCCAGTTACTCGCACAAGGTGCTAAGGTTTGTGTTACGCTTGTGTGGAGTTATCCAGCAAGGTCAAAGGTTCGACAACAAGTCCAGAACCAATGAAAGTAACTAGTCAAGCGCACACTCTGAGGTGTAGTGTGAAGACATGAGAGGATCTCTCTTACTGTGATGAGCAGTCTCAAGGAGGCCAGAAAACTACATGTAGATTGTGTAGAACTAGCTAAGGAAAAGTAGTACATATCACTGGTCTATTATATACCTTAAGCTCTCCTGTCGTGACTAAGAATCAGCCGATACAGAGTCATCTAGTATGACAGGGATACTGTGGTATCCAGGGGAGAATGGAACATGAGATGATGCGAGAGAATCATCTTAGGAGAGGAGTGTCCGAAATAGAAATGGGCGCATCAAGATCAAGACTAAACTGGGGTGGCATAGTGACGGGAAGGAAATTAGAATGAAGATGACTATCAACGGAAGTTACTAGTCGGGAAGCATAGACGGAGGGAGAAGAAAAACTCATCAAGGTCATACCATGTCGTGCTGGTCGAAATAGGGTGGCATTTCTTGTAACAATACCTCCAGCAAAGATTGGAGGCCCTGCCTCCGACATCCCCAAGTATCTTGGAATGATCCATCTACTGTTTGCCCTCACCTCCATTGGGGCCAGTGGAAGTGGTATCCCTGTTCTGTGGGCAATCCTCCATAGCGTGCACCACACTATTACAGATTCCGCAACGACGTCGAGGGCAGTTGTATTGGGAGTGACCGGGTGCTGATACCCTACACAATAGGCAGGTGTATTCTGGGCAATCAGGGCAATAGTGTCTGCTACTTCCACATGTGTAGCAGATGGGGGGGTGAGTTGGTCGAGGAGCCGATCTAGCAACGAAGTCAATGAGGGAGGTGATGAGGGGTTGCAGGAACTGATCATCAAATCGTCGATGAGCAGCTGCTCTTCGGGATCTAGATCGAGTTCTGGGAGGAGGAGTGGAGATGGGTTGCTCGTTCTCTCTAGGGAATGGGGTGTCAGTTCTTTCCAAAGGCGACGTGAATTCACCTTCTGCCAGGTGCAAAGATGTTTCGCTGGAAGCGCTTGGAGTGGTGCAGGCAACCAGTCAGGCAGAGGGACTGCTTGGTGGGGGAATATGGATATACTGGTGTGGGTCTGTTTGAAGAGTGAGGGGGTCAGATAGAAATCCAACCATAAGAAAGTCCCGGGTTTCAGTAGCGTCTAGAGATTGCAAGATGGGCCACATGAATTTGTACATGGGTAATGCGGGGAGTGAGGTGAGGATAGGCAGAATCCCATGTCGAACGAGCAACTCAAGAATGTAATCCTTCATTCGTGAGAGGGCCATTCTTGACAAGGCATAAGGGGCTGCTAGCATGGAGTCGCTAGGAAGGTGTTCTGTATGGAGGGAGAAGGCGTGATAGCGATGGTAAAGGTTGAGGGTGAGGAGGAGAAACTCATTCGTTTCAAAATCTGGCGTATGGTTGATCATCAGGACTAAATGAACGTCCTGCAAGATCTTCTCCAATGCTTCCCAGAGTTGCTGTTTGGGAAGGCGATGAAACCAATAGATTTCTCCTAACGTATTTTCTTCAGTATGCACAAGATGGTACCCTTCCATGGGGTTGGGAACAGTGGTGGGGGTGGAGTAAGTGTGGGCCATGAGATCATGCCAGGTTGGAGCAGTTACAAAAGCCTTTTATTTATTCCAGGTCCGCCCATCTCTGGTTCAGCATCGGCGAGTCCACTAAGTGCTCCACTTCTGGTCCTGTCACTGCCCTCCAGTCCCTGTCCTGTGGTGCTACCACCCGGTGTTGTCAGCTAATTGTAGGCTTATCAGCGCCCTATTTGGATCCTGGACCCCAGTGTGGGCGTCCCCACCCACTATCGTTCTTGTCCTGCTTCTATGGACCTGTCACCCCATGACAGGTACAGCAGGGCCTTATCCCAGACACGTACTTCTACTGCCCAGAACCTCAATTTCTCTGCAAGGTCATGGAGCAGATGGACTATGTAGAAGAGGAGGAGGGTGGTGACGATGAGGAGGGTTTCATAGAAGTCAATAGAGAATTACATAATGATGCAGGGGTGGGAGGATGGCTGTGGTGGTGGTAGCAGTAATGCTGAGGGTTCTGGGATGAGAGGTGGCTTTTTATAGATAGTTGGAGCTGTGCACAGACCAGGGTGTCAGATCAAGTCGGGGCTGTGGATTCAGGGTCTTTTGTCCAGGGGAAACCAGTTTCCTACTGTGGAAAGGCACCCGGATGTTTGGCTTGATAATCCTGTAGTAATTTTCTGGAATTGGATAAATTTATGGTGGGTTCCCAGGTATTCTCAGCCGATGAGTATCCTTTCCATTTAACCAAATAGCATCTTCGTCCGAAAGTCCTCCGATGTGCGAGTATCGCTTCTACTTCATATTCCTCCTCTCCATCAATTTTGGAGGAGGGTGGTTGCATAAAGTTGGGGCCGTGTTCAGGGGTTTCAACGTATGGGGTAAGGAGAGAGGTGTGGAACACGGAGTGAATCTTCCAAGAGGCAGGAAGTTGGAGCTGGAATGCGATGTGAGAAATAACTTTTTCGATTTCAAAGGGGCCTTCTCGTTTAGGGGCTAATTTTCGAGAGGGGTAAGGGATACAAAGGTTTTTTCCTTCAAGCCAAACCTTATCTCCTACTTTGAAAGGTTTGTACTTGGACCAAGTCCTTTCTTTTTGTCGTAGTTGAGCTGTTACATGAGCGGCCTTTGCTTCCTTTCTGGCGTTATCTAGGATAGTCATCTGGGATTCGAGGGCGGGGAGGAAGGTTTTCCCAATTGTTGGGTATGCTTGAGGTTCGTATCCCATCATTAGGGCAAAAGGTGTTTGTTTGGTAACCGAATGGATGGAGGAGTTGTGAGCGAATTTGGCCATTGGGAGAATATCATGCCACTTAGCAGGATTTCCATCACAAAAGATTCTGAGATATGTTTCTAATTCTTGATTGACTCGTTCAGTTTCTCCATCAGTTTGAGGATGATAGGTAGTTGATAAAGCTAAATCATACTGCAAAAGTTGGACAAGCTCTCTGGCAAATGCAGATGTGAATTGTGGGCCTCTATCAGAAATGACTCGGTCGTGGAGTCTGAATCTGGGGAAAATGTTTCTGAAAAAGAGTCTGGCTATCCCTGCTGTGTCGACGGTTTTATTGCCAGGGAGGAAAATTACCCCCTTTGTAAGACCATGGTCGACCACGACCAGTACAGAATCAAAACCAGCAGAGATTGGGAGATCCGTGATCAAATCCATGGAAATATTCTGGAAGGGTCGGTCCGCCTCCATGGGATTGGGAACAGGTGGCGGTGTGGTAGGGTGAGTATTAACCTTGTTTGCTTGGCAGACTGCACATCCATGGACAAACTTTTGTATGAAAGTCGAGAGACTGGGCCACCAATAATCGTGTTGGAGTAGGGATAGGGTTCTGAAATATCCACCATGCCCACAGGCAGGGGATTCGTGTATTTTAGTGACTAATGTCTGTTGCTGTGGTTCAGGAATAAAGAGACATCCCTTGAAATATAGTATCCCATCCTCCCATTTCCAATCGTTGGCAGTAGCTCGAGGGAATAGTGAAGAACCCATTTGGGCCACTGCAATGGCATTCTTTGCTAAGGGATTGTCTTTGGTGGAGAGGACCACCTTCTCTCGTATTGCAAGGTCGATAAGATTGATGAAGTGATCATCAGGGATGAGGACGACATCCTGGTTGTCACTGGTGGTGTCTACTTCTTCTTTTCAAGATAAGGCATCGGCAGGGGCCATCTTGCTTCCAGGGAGATTTTGATAGCGGATATCGAAGTCTTGTAAAAACAACATCCATCTTGCTTGTCATCAAGACAGCTTATGGGGTTGTTTAAAGTATGCTAGATTCTTATGATCAGTCTGGACTGTCACCTGATGCTCAGTTCCAGACAGGTAGTGTCTCCATTCTTCTAATGCACGTATAACCACTAGTAATTCTCGGTCGTAAATATCATAGTTTTGTTCCTCTGGTGAGAAGGTTCAGGAGAAATAGGCGCAGGGGTGGAGATCTCTGTTACCATCAGTTTGCATGAGGATTGCCCCAGAGGCTGTGAGCGAGGCATCAGTCATGACCATGAATGGTTTGGTGGAGTCTGGCATTTTAAGGACTGGTTGGGACATGAAGGCCTTTTGTAACGTTCTAAAGGCTTTTTCACATTTAGGGGACCAGTTCCAGCTGACTCCTTTCTTCGTAGGGTCGTGGAGAGGTCGACTGATCCTGGAAAAGTCTGGAATGAACATCCTGTAGAAGTTACAGAAACCGATGAACGATCAGATCTGCTTTACTGAAGTGGGACTATTCCATTCTTCGATGGCTTTGAGCTTCCCTGGGTCAAGAGTGATTTCTCCAGGTCGAACTATCATTCCCAAGTAGTCGACCTCGGTGACATTGAAGGAACATTTACTTAACTTGAGGTAGAATTCGTTATCCATCATTCATTGTAGGACTTTTCGGGTTCTCTCTGTATGTTCTCCCGGTTGTTTAGATGTGATGATGAGATCGTCCATGTATATGATTAGCCACCCTTCAGCAATCATATCAGCGAATACATGATTCATTAGGGCTTGGAATGTAGCTGGGGAATTGCTTTGGCCAAAGAACATGACCATTGGTTTGAACAATCCTACTGGAGTGATGAAGGCAGCTTTCCATCTATCGGGGGGGTGGATCAGCACATTGTTATATCCCCATCGTATATCCATTTTGGTAAAGATGGTGGCATCCTTTAGTTGATCAACAAGTTTAGAAATGCGGGGTAAGGGGTAAGCATTTTTGACTGTGTGTTTGTTAAGGTATCAGTAGTCTTGACAGGGGCGGAGTCCTCCATCTTTCTTTGGTACGAAAAAGAAAGGTGATGCTTGGGGAGATTGTGATGGTACAATGGTTCCTTTCTTTAGGTTTTCATCAACAAACATTTTACAGGCTTCTAATTCCTTGGGATTTAGAGGATAAACCTTGGCTACCTTTGGTACAAAGGTATCTTTCAGGTCTATGTGGTGGTTGTATTTTCTGGTCGGAGGTAGTTTGCCTGGTGGGGGTTCCTCGAATACTCATCGAAATTTCTTGAATTTGGGGGGAAGGGTGGTCTGTGCTTTATTTGCCATTGCCACCTGGGCGATCTCTGTTGAATGGGTTATCTTCTGGATTTCTTGATTGATGTAAGCGTCTGGGTCAGTCGTTAGATATTTCAATAAATATCTTTGTTCAATCTGGTCGGACGAGTGGGTGACTGGGTTTACAGATTCGGAGAGGGTGATTTCTCCTTTGGCCCAGTTTATCTCCGGGTTAACTAGTCGGAGCCAGGACATTCCTAGTATTGCTTCTTCTCCTCCACAATTGATGATAAGGAAGTCCTGTTTTTCTAGGAGTAGATTTTCTATGGTGAGAGAGAGCGTAACTTTCCTTCGTATTAGTCCGTTTTCATTTTCTGTTCCATCTGCATTGGTAGCTTTGATGGGTATCTTCAGTTTCTTGGTTTCCAACCCAAGTCTTTCCACTAAGTCCTTGTTTATGAAGCAATTACTTGCTCCGCTATCCACTAATGCGGATATTTCAGCACTTTTTCCTGTTTTCTCCTCTTGTAAAGAAGCTGGGAGTCGGATTGCTCGATCTGCGATAGGCGATACAATTACAGGAATCGTAGTTGTGGGGATTGGTGATGCTGAAACACCTTTCCCCTTTAAAAACCCTCCTCTTTTTCTTCTTGGGGGTGTTGCTCGTTTTCCATTGTTCCTTCCTCAGTAGAGAAGCAGATTTTGAGGGCTTTGAATGCCTCGGTCTTAGATATCTGCTTATCTTTTAGGAACGACTGGAACTCTCCTTCTGTCTGTAACATGCAAGTCAGTGCTGCATTTCTGGATATGGAAGGTACTTTCCTGTAGCCCCCTTCTCGGGTTTTTCCTTTGTAGGAGTTCTTTGTTCTATGGTTCCTAGTGGAGCATCCTACTTTGTGACAGATAAAGCACTTGTTATTCCTGAAATGTTCTGCTCGTTCTGTTGGTGAGAGCCTGATTATGTCGACTTCCATTGCATTCGGATCTTTGTAGATCTTATGAGAAGATCTGGACGCATTTAGCTGTCCTTGTCCTATCCTTAGGAGTTGGGTCCTAGTCCTGATTTGATTGAATTGTGCCACTTTTTCCATCCATTTCTGCCACTTCTCAGGGACTGGGTCCACCGCAGTCATGAGGTTCACTATATCCCCATTTACTGCTACCCTGAGAAGGTCAATCAGGATTGTATCCTGATGTCCCATTGTTACGAGAAATGCGACCATGACTAGACCTCGGCGTCAAGGAATATCCCTGATGAGTTTTCTTTCTCCTTCTGATTATGTGTTCGATATTCCATCTCCTCTTGATAGCCATCTATTGATGGAATCTCCTTGTGTAACCATGCCACCTGCCTTTTCTTTTGACCGTGATGCGCCCATTCCTCTTATGGACCCTTTTCTCCCAAGGTGATTCTCTCGCATCACCTCGTGTTCCCCCACCCCAGATACTGTACCTAGAATGAGTAAGCATTGATGACACCATCACGGCCGATTCTTTGTCATAGCTGTACAGTCCTTCTGTATATAAACCCTCGGGCCTGTATTATAGTTCCTTAGCTAGTTCTACGCAATCTACGTGTAGTTTTCTGGCCTCCTCGAGATTGCTCGAGAGATCCTTCTAAGTGTCTTCGCACTACACTAGAGTGTGCGCTCGACTAGTTGCTTTTCCTAAGGTTGAGACTTGTTGTCCAAACCTTTGACCTTGCTGGATAACTCCACGCAAGCGTAACAAAAGAACTAGCTCTATTCTCGTCCCTGCTTTTTAGCAGAAGGACTTCAACCAGACAAACACGAAGCCGTCTTCAGGAGGAAGATTGGACCTGCTGGATCTCACATTTATCCTAATCGCCACTACCATCCTGAGACTGGTAGAAGCCATCATCGCCACTATTGCCCTCTACGCAGGAATATTCCGACGACCAAGACTTACCTAGAAAAGTCCACCCCTGCTAGAGGATAGCAGGAGAGGAAAAATCAGGACCATCACGTCACGACAAAGAATCAGACCACCGGAGGAATCCGATTACGAAGAGGATCACTATACTGCAAACTCTCCAGCACCACAACTGGAAAGGAGAAGAATCCAAGGAAGTTCCCAATCCCACCCCAATCCTTTTGCACCGCCAAGAAGGCTTCGCAGACCTTCGCAAGCATCCCCTGCACCCCCGATCATATCAGTCACTCCAGAACTCGCGGAACATACCGGATTCTCTACCCCAAGAGAACCCTCCCCTATCGAATTATCCCCTCCGATCACCGCTACCATGACTCACCAACCAGCTGCGCCAGCACCAGCCGTACCCGCCACCACCACAGCAGTGACATTGCCCACCCCAAAGAAATCGGAAATCTGAGCAGGATGTCCGGAATCTTTTAGCGGAAAAGCTGAGGATGCAAAAAGATGGTTCCGAGTGATGAAAGCATATTTCATGCTTAATCGAGAAGTCTATGACGAATTAGCACAAATCGTCATCCTCCTCAACAACATGAAGACGGGGATGGCAGCAACGTTCGCAGAAGCATGGTATCAGAAGTTGGACGACGCAGCGCAAGGAAAGATCAACATCACCTTCAACGAACTAGAGAAGGATTTCTTCACAACCTTCTCCCCAGGTGATGCCCAAGCTGATGCACGATCCAAGCTTTACGCTTTGAGACAGGGCAGAGGGACATTCCCTAACTTTAGAGCTCAATTCGAGCTACTGGTGGCCAATGCAGGAATGGGACATCAAGATACGATCTTGATAGATCTGCTCAGGGTAGCAGTAAATGGAGACATAGTAAACCTAATGACGGCAGTCGACCCTGCCCCTGAGAAATGGGTAAAATGGATGGAGAAAGCAGCCCAATTTGACCAAATTAGGACTAGGACCTTGCTCCTCAGGACTGGCCAAGGACAACCAAACGCGTCAGGATCTTCCCACAGACCCCATAAAGATCCATACGCGATGGAAGTAGATGCCATTCGATTATCTCCTACTGAACGAGCCGAACACTTCCGAAACAACAAATGTTTCATCTGTCACAAAGTAGGATGTTCGACCAGGAACCATCAAAGAGAAAGAGGTTCCTTCAGAGGAAGAAACCCCAAT
>JBBPTT010001351.1:0-10960 GCA_038094175.1 Boletellus aff. lepidospora | reverse complement strand
AGGAAAAACCGTAACATCAATGATTACTCATCTTTGCCTATATATACCTTTACTACACATGTTGTTTCTTTACACTTGTTCTATGTGAATATACGCCTTCTTGTGTCATCCCTCAGTCTTTGAGTACTCCTCAAAGTCCCTTGTCTCATTGAACCCTTGGTCCTCGAGTACCCCTCAAGTCCTTCATCTCCTTGTTCTCCTAGGTGGATAGGACACTGCTACCTCTTCATGAGAGTCTGCCCTTCCACAGGTTGCTTGAATGACACTAGACGTGCATTCGGCATAACAAAAAAACAAGTGTCTCCCTCACCCCTCCTCTCTAGGAGCAGGGCCACCCCAGCACAACATTGCGCTCTCGCAGGAACCTCAGACCTCCCTTCAACTCCGAACCAGAGGACACTCCTCAGAATACCTCACTCACTCCTCCCTGGAGCAACCCCTTCACGACCCTAGCTCCTCAGTCCTCAGCTCCTTCGCCCAGGAGAATCACAGGGTCATCTTCAACCAACCCAGTCCATTGGCGGCTCACCCAGTCTCCTGCACTCCCCCAGCTAAGCCTAGGCCCTCCGTCACCCAGACCACCCACCCCAGCACTCATAGTCACTCCTCCTGCCCCTGTTCTTGCTTTACCTGCACCCCCAGCCATTGTTCCTCTCGCCCAAGCACCTCCAGTACACCCCAGCACTCCAGCACCACCTCCAGTACCAATGAAAACCACTCAGCCTGAGCTCAAGGCCGCCCTCCCTCTCGATTTCTCGGGGGAGCCCAGCAAGTCCATCTGATGGATCAAGGCCATGAAAGCCTATTTTCAGATCAACCCCACTCAGTATTCTTCCAATGAAGCAAAAATCATGACCACTCTCAACTGAATGAGCAAAGGGCGCGGTGTGTCCTTCTCCAAAATGTGGTATGACCGAATGGCTGATAAGAATATTCCCTCCACTGAGAAAACCTTCGATAAGCTCGCCTCCAACTTCGAGTCCACTTTCTTCCCTTATGATATCAAAACCACCACCCACCTCGAACTCTCCGCCCTCTGACAGAAGTCTACCAAGACTGACAACGGATTTCAGAAGTACATCACCGACTTTCAGAACCTTGCAGCTAAGGCAGGAATCTCTGATGACACCACCCTCATCCACATGATGACCAGTGGACTGGATCAACACATTACGACACTAATCCTCTCCATGTCCACCATTCCTGACACTATCAATGGATGGATTGAAAAGGCCAAAACGTTCCATGCTCAGGTCACACGCATCAACGCCCTGAAAAAAGGCAATCACCAGACATCCTTTTTCTCCTCCACTCGTACCACCAGTACTCCCTCTTTGGACCCGAACGCCATGGATGTTGACACCCTCAGAGTAGGGAAGCTCACTCCAGAGGAACGGGCCCGATGTTTCCGAGAAGGTCACTGCCTTCACTGTAGGAAGAAGGGACATAATGCAGGAAAATGCACCACCTTCATGACCCCCTTCAAACCCTCTTGCCCTCGAGAACCTATCGCAGTCGCTGCCACTACCACCTGTACTCCAGCCTCCTCTTCCACCACTCCCCTAGTCATCCCTTCCCCTCCCTCTGCTCTCGAGACCTATATGTCTCAACTTCGCTCCACCGGAAAGGGAGAAGGAGAGATACTTCAGACACTCAAACTCTGTTTTGAACCCAGAGACATGCAGATAGATAATTTCACTCCGGATTTTTAAATAGGGAAGCCGCCTCAATGTCAACCTTCCCCCATGTACTAGTAGGAAAGCCAAATGAAAGGACCATTTGTATCCCAGTCCGCCTACAGTCCAATTCTCAAACCGTCGACACTGTTGCTCTCATCGATAGTGGAGCCACAGGAAATTTCATAGACTCTAGCCTCATACCTGCTCTTCAATCTGGCATTCGCCAGATGACTCAACCCCTCACTGCAACCAATGTAGATGGAACTCCCAACCGAAAAGGAATCATTAAATTCACCATCTCCACCGATGCCCTCTTTCCCTCCTATTCAGAAAATATCAAATTCATGGTAACCTCCCTTGGCGAAAGGAAAGTCATCCTGGGAACCTCCTGGCTAACCAAGCAGAATCCCGATATTGATTGGGTCGCCAAGACTGTCACTATTCGCCCTCCAACCCCTCTCTCTCTTGACAAGATCACCCTTTCCACTCAACTTGCACAACAAGAAGCCCCTAAGGAACAAGAAGTCCCAGAATGGTGTAAGGAATATTCCGACGTCTTCTCTGAGAAGATGTTTAGTATTCTACCCCCTCACTGCCCATATGACCACGTTATTGATCTGAAACCGTCCTTCGTCCCCAAAATAGCCAAGGTATATCCCCTCAACCCTGCGGAGAAAGAAGCTTGTAAGGCTTTTGTTGAGGAAAACCCGAAAACCGGTTGAATCATCCCCTCCAAGTCTCCTCAAGCTGCGCCATTCTTCTTTGTCCCAAAGAAAGATGGTACCCTTCGCCTGTGCCAAGACTATCAATACCTTAATGAGTTCACCATTCAGAATGCCTACCCTCTTCCCCTCATCTCTGACCTCATTGATGACATGAAGGAGTCCACCATCTTCACTAAACTCGACATTTGATGGGGGTATAACAACATCCGACTTCGGAAGGAAGATCAATGGAAGGCCACCTTCATCACTCCCCTTGGACTCTTTGAACCCACGGTTATGTTTTTTGGTTTTAACAATGCCCTGCCGACTTTCCAGAGTTTCATGAATCACATCTTTGCTGATATTCTCTCTGAAGGTTGGTTAAAGATCTACATGGATGACATCGGCATACACACCAAGGATGACATCGACCTTCACCACCAATGCACCCTCCAAGTTTTTCAATGACTTTGAGACCACAACCTGTCACTCAAACTCTCCAAATGCTCTTTTGACACCCTGAAAATGGAGTATCTTGGGATGATCATCGGTCAGGGACATGTAGAGATGGACCCAGTTAAACTAACTGCTATAGCCAATTGGAATCCCCCAACTTCAGTCAAGGGAATCCATAGCTTCCTGGGATTCACCAATTTCTACCGGAAGTTCATTCCCAACTTCTCCAACATTGTCGCCCCCCTTACCCTCCTCATCAAAAAGGACGAACCCTGGCTCTGGACTCCACTCCAGGATAAGGCCTTTTCCACTCTCAAATCCTCCTTCTCCTCCACTCCTGTTCTATCACTCCCTGATCTCTCTAGACCGTTCTCGCTCATGACTGATGCCTCTCTCCTTGCAGCAGGTGCAGTCCTGCTCCAGGCAGACGTTAATGGTGACCTTCATCCATGTGCATACTTCTCTAAAATGTTTAATCCTGCTGAACGGAACTACGACATTTACGATAGAGAACTTCTAGCAGTCATCCTCGCCTTACAAGAATGGCGACACTATCTCCTTGGCACCCCCCATTCTGTCACCGTCCTCACTGATCACAAGAACCTCTCCTACCTTAAGGATCCTTGCAAACTTTCACGTCGACAAGCCCGCTGGTCTCTTCTCCTCCAGGATTTTAATATCACCTGGAAAGTTACCCCCAGCACACAGATGGGACCAGCCAATGCCCTCTCCCGACGAGATTTGGTGGACACCTCTCTTGACAACATTGCCCCCATACTCCCTGAACCCATGGTCATTGCTGCCTTCGACCTCGCTTTAGCTGAGAAGATCTCTGCTTCTTCTCCATCTGACCCCCTTGTTCTTCATGCAGTCAATGCCCTCAAAGATGGCTCCCCTTTATTCCCTTGCTCCTCCCTTTCTGACTGGTCTCTGCACAATGGGAAACTATACTTCCAAGATCGCCTTTATATTCCCCCAGATGCTTGCTCTGATCTCCTCCGCTCGCTTCACTCCTCACCTACTTCTGGCCATGCAGGACAGTTTCACACCAAGGTCTTGGTTGAATGTGACTATTGGTGGCCAGGTCTTGCCACCTTCGTCAAGAACTTTGTTGCTGGTTGCACCCTCTGTCAACAGTCCAAGGTCAACACTCATCCCACTGTTCCCCCACTTAATCCCATCTCCTCCACCTCCGCCCTCCCCTTTAAACAAATCTCGGTTGATCTCATCACAGATCTCCCCTTGTCGTCAGGCTTTGATTCTGTCATGGTCGTGGTTGACCATGGCCTTACAAAGGAGGTAATTCTGCTCCCTTGTCTTAAAACCATTGATGCCACAGGTGTTGCCAAATTATTTTTTGACAATGTCTTCAAACGCTTTGGCCTCCACGACTCCATCATCTCAGACCGAGGCCCCCAATTCACCTCCACCTTTGCTCAAGAACTTGCCAGACTCCTCCAGTACGACCTTCGCCTCTCGACTGCCTACCACCCCCAAACTGATGGCCAAACGGAACAAACCAATCAGGAACTAGAAACATACCTTCATATTTTCTGTGCCAATAACCCCCTAGAATGGACAGATTACCTAACGACTGCAGAGTTCCACCACAACTCTGCCCCACACAGCTCCACCCAGAAATCACCGTTCTCCCTCCTCCTTGGTTACGAACCCCAAGCCTACCCTGCCCTGGGTAAAACGTTCCTCCCCACTCTCACTGATCACCTCTCCTCCCTAGCCAAGGCCAGAGAAGAGGCCCTTGCAGCCCATGACTCTGCCCACCTGGCCATGACACAACATTCCACCCATTCTTTCTCTCCCTGGAAAGTAGGGGATAAGGTTTGGCTTGAAGCCACTAATCTCCGCATCCCATACCCATCTAGGAAACTCGCCCCCAAATGACATGGACCCTTTGAAATATCTCAGGTCCTATCTCCGCTCACATACTGACTCCATCTTCTCCCCACATGGAGGATCCATGATGTTTTCCACACCTCGCTTCTATCTCCATTTAAACAGACTGATGCACACAGCCCATCATTCTCTAGGCCACTGCCCACACTGATTTCCGATGAAGAAGAATATGAAGTCAAGGCACTCCTCGCACACCGGGGATCCCCTGGCTGCTACAAGTACCTGACTGCATGGAAGGGTTACGGCTCATCTGAAAACACCTGGGAACCCGAAAGCAATCTCCGTCACGCCCCTCTCCTTTTATCTAAATATAAAAAAGACCATCACTTATGTTAACTCTGAGAAAATGTATTTAGTCCTTCGTCCTTTCATTCCCCTCTTCGTAACCCTCCTCTTTATCACCCTCCTCGCCACCTTCTTCACCATCTATTGGCTTTATACCTAGAAATGACCATCCCCACCTCTCCCCAGTCTTCCCCTTCTTCTTCTATCTCCACCGCCTCTGTCCACCGCACCACCCTTCACAATACCCCGGTTCAATCTACTTATCTTCCTCGTCTTGCTGCCCACACCCTTTACTCTGCCATCCTCTCAGAACCTCCATTGGTCCTCGCCCTGGAGGCCCTTCCCCTCTATATCGAGGATGAAATCTCCCAAGAGCTCATACACCTTTTCCATGATGTCACTCATACTCAGACCCTTCACTTCCATGCCACACCCATTGATTGTCCCATGGGATATGGTCTCCCCCTTCATCTGGCTATCAACCGCCTTCCTGAACATGTTCTTTCTATTCTTCATTTACATGGTTTCCACGTTTTTGTTTCCCAACTACCTCTAAATCTAGTGTACCCTTTGTTCAGCATCATTTTCACTAGCTTGCCCATCTTTGATCGAGATGCCTACGTCTCTTGTGTCTTATCCTCTTCCAACCTCGTACTCAGATCCCAGCGAACCTCTCCTGATGGCTCCTCCCTGTTACAGTTTTTCCTTTTCTCCTCTTGATAAGACGTCTATTCTGTTGACATCTGTCTCATCTCTTCACATTATCACCTCTTCACATCGTCACACCTTCACCATCTCACTGTGATGGTAACCACACATAGCCTCACAGCCACCATCTTTTGATCCCCTAATCCCATCTTTAATGCTGTGCATTGATGTATCAGTCACCCTAGTTACCCATGACTCATTCTGAGTCATCATAACTGTATGCACAGCCTGTCCTCAGACTATATAGTCGAACCCATCTTGTATCATAGTTCTCTAGCTAGTTCTACGCAATCTACGTGTAGTTGTCTGGCCTCCTCGAGACTGCTAAGTTGCAGTTAGAGAGATCTTCTTGTGTCTTCGCACTACACCTCAGAGTGTGCGCTCAACTAGTTACTTTCTTTGGTTCTCGACTAAGAGGTCGAACCTTTGACCTTGCTGGATAACTCCACGCAAGTGTAACACTCCCCCATCACCCTCCCTGTGCTACTCAGTCAACCGTCTTCTGCCCGTGCTGCCACCCCTTCTCTCGAAACCACGCTCATCGAGTCCCAATCACCTCCGTCCTTGGCCACCGACGAAGTGGATGAGATAGTCCACATCTCTCCTCCCCAATCCTACATGATCACTCTCCCTAATGGCACTACCATCCTCTCCTCTCCCACTCGTGTTTTACCTTGGCCCTTTCATCCCACTCCTGTGACCCCCACCACCCGGTGCTTCCATTGTCATGAACTGGGCCATTACATCAAAAATTGCCCTGGATATGCGTGCCCTAACTGCCACAACTTCGCTCCGGGCCATCATTGGAGAGAGAGTCTTGTCAGCCAATGTGATGTTTGTTTACATTGGGGACACAGCGCTCGAGCCTGCCCGACTCACATCTGCTCTGGTTGCAATAGATCTGGACACGTCTTTGACGATTGTCCATTTGAACATCTCACTCCCACACAATCTACCAGCATCTTTGGAGGAATGCTATCTGCTATGGATTGAACCTGGGGTTCAATTGTACAAAGGGGGTAATGTTATGATTTTCACCCTCGCCCCTTGTATCTACCTCGTTTCCATCCTTTCTCTTCATCGTGCTGGCCCTCTTATCTTTTCTGAGCATTTCAATCATTTCTTATTTGTCTTCGGCCCGTTTTCCTGTGTCATCCGAGTCATCTTGGATTACTTCCCTTAGTTACCTTCTGTACATGGTACCTGCTGCACTTTGATAGTAGCAGCTTAGCTCATAGTTCTACCACGTTCCATAGGCTTCAATGATTACTCATCTTTGCCTATATATATCTTTACTACACATGTTGTTTCTTTACACTTGTTCTATGTGAATATACGCCTTCTTGTGTCATCCCTCAGTCTTCAAGTACTCCTCAAAGTCCCTTGTCTCATTGAACCCTCGGTCCTCAAGTACCCCTCGAGTCCTTCGTCTCCTTGTTCTCCTAGGTGGATAGGATGCTGCGACCTCTTCATGAGAGTCCACCCTTCTGCAGGTTGCTTGAACGACACTAGACATGCGTTCGGTGTAACACAAGGGAGGAAAATTACCTCCTTTATAAGGCCATGGTTGACCATGACCAGTATTGAGTCAAAATTTGCAGAGATCAGGAGATCTGTGATTAGATCCATGGAAATGTTCTGGAATGGCCAGTCAGCCTCCATGGAATTGGGAATTGGTGGAGGTGATGTGGGATGGGTGTTGACTTTGTTTGCCTGACAAACTGTGCATCCTTGGACAAATCTGTGGACAAAGGTAGAAAGTCCAGGCCACCAATAATCCCATTGGAGCAAGGACAGGGTCCTGAAATACCCACTGTGTCCTCTGGCAGGAGATTCATGTGAAGAAGTGACTAATACTTTTTGCTGAGGTTCAGGGATAAAGAGGCATCCCTTGAAGTACAACATGTTGTCTTCCCATTTCCAGTTGTTAGCAGTGGCTCAAGGAAAGAGAGAAGAACCCATTTGTGCTGCAAAAATGGTGTTCTTCACAAAAGAGTCTTCTTTGGTGGAAAGGATTATCTTTTCTCATATAGCAAGATTGATAAGGTTAATAAAGTGATTGTCAGGAATGAGGATAACATCTTGGTTGTCACTGGTGGTGTCAATCTCCTCTTGTCTGGATAGAGCATCAGCTGGGGCCATCTTGCTACCTGGGAGGTTTTGATAGCAGATGTCAAAATCCTGCAGGAATAGCATCCATCATGCTTGTTGTTGGGAAAGCTTATGGGGTTGTTTAAAGTATGCCAGATTCTTATGATCAGTTTGAATTGTCACCTGGTGTTCTGTTCCCAAAAGATAATGTCTCCATTCTTCTAATGCTCAGATAATTGCTAACAGTTCTCGATCATAAATGTTGTAGTTCCATTCCTCTGGTGAAAATGTTTGAGAGAAATAGGCACAGGGGTGGAGATCTCCATTTCTGTCAGTCTGCATAAGTACCACCCCTGAGGCTGTAAGTGAAGCATCAGTCATCACAGTGAAAGGTTTTGTGGAGTCCAGCATCTTGAGGACTGGTCTGGACATAAAAGCTCTCTGTAAGGTCCAGAAAGCTGTTTCACAGTCCAGTGACCAATTCCAGGTTACCCCCTTCTTGGTTAACTCATGTAGTGGTCAACTGATCCAAGAGAAGTCGGGGATGAATTTCTTGTAGAAGTTACAGAATCTGATGAACAAGCAGATTTGCTTCACAGAAGTGAGACTTTTCCAATCTTTGATGGCATTGAGTTTTCCAGAGTCTAGGGTGATTTTGCCAGGTCAGACTATCATTCCAAGGTAGTCTACCTCAGTGACATTGAAGAAACATTTACTCAACTTGAGGAATAAATCATTTTCCATCATTCTTTGAAGAACTCAGCAAGTTCTTTCCATGTGTTCTCCAGGTTGCTTTGATGTGATGATATGTATGTGTGACCTGGGCATGGAAGGTCTTTACCTTCTCAATCCATTCTTTGATGGTGGTGGGGAGGACTGACATGGAGAGGATCAGGGTGGTGATGTGCTGGTCTAGCCCTTCTGAGATCATATGAATAAGGGTGGGGTCATCCAAGATACCTGCTTTAGCAGTGAGGTTCTGGAAGTCAGTGATGTATTTCTGGAATCCATCATCAGTCTTGGTGGGCTTCTGGTGGAGAGAGAGGAGAGTTCTAGGCAAGTGGTGGTCTTAATGTTGAAGGGGAAAAAGGTGGACTCAAAGTTCTTGGTGAGGTTGTCAAAGGTTTTCTCAGTAGAGGGGACATTTGGATCAGCCATTCAATCATACCACATTTCAGAAAAGGACACACCACATCCTTTACTCATCTAGTTGAGGGTGGTCATGATCTTTGCTTCATCAGAGGCATACTGAATGGGGTTGATCTGGAAATAGGCCTTCATGGCCTTGATCCACCAAATAGACTCGCTGGGCCCCCCAGAAAGGTTGAGGGGGAGAGTGGCCTTGAGCTTGGTCTGAGTAGTCATCATGGGTGCAAGGGGCTGTGCTGGGGTGATGGGGGGTGCTAAGGGAGGTAGTGGGGGTACTAATGGTGCTAGGATTGGGAGAATGACTGCAAAGAGGGCAGAAAGAGCAAGGACTGGTGCTAGCAGGGTGATTGCTGGGGCTGGGATGAGTGGTCTAGGAGAGAGAGGTGCTAGACTTAACTGGAGGCATGCTGGGGACTGGGTGAGGTGGTGATGAGCTAGATTGGTCAATGAGGACCCTGTGATTCTCTTGAGAGAGGGGACTGGTGACTGGTTGGTGAAGGGATTGGTCCAAGGGGAGGCAGATGAGGCTGGGGTGTTCTGGGGGGTGTCCTCTGGTTCAGAACCAGCAGGAGCTCTGAGGTGGCAATAAGGTTGAGATGTGGTGCTGGGGTGGCCCTACTCCTGAACAAGAGGGGTGAAGGAGACTCTTGTTCTTTTGTTATGCTGAATGTACTCTTGTGTCATTCAAGCAACCTGCAGAGGAGCAGACTCTCAAAAAGAGGTCAACAGTGTTCCTACTGCCCAGGAGAACAAGGACAATGATGGGATCTGGATGGATCAAAGGCTTTAGACTCAGAGGGGCTGAGGATACAGAGGAACAACCAGAGACTGTGTAGTATTACACAGAACAAGAGTGGAGAAAATACATGGTAAGTAAAGGTATATATAGATGGAGATGTGTCAGCATCAAAGTCTATAGAACATGGTAGAATGATGACTAAGAAGGAGATGACCATCAAGGTACAGGAACAGTAACTAAGTGGGTAGATCTGAGAGGACTCAAATCAAAGAAGAATAAGGACCAAAGATAAAGAGAATAAGATCATAAGAGGAAGAGAAAAGGCCATAGGGCCTGGCATGTTGGGGAGACTCAATACAAATAAGGAATAAGGTGGAGGACAAGGAGAAAATCATAACACTCATACTATCTTTCAGCAAGACAATGATCCAAAGCACACTTGCAAGAAGATCAAGGACTGGCTAGAGGAACAGGATTTTGAGACTATGGTATGGCTTGCACAATCTCCTGACCTAAACCCCATTGAGCACCTCTAGAACTACCTCAAAAGAAGGCTTGGAGAGCATGAACATTACAGTTTGTCACTTTTCTTAACTAATGAGTCACCAACTCTATCTGCTAAGTCACCTTTTATCTTCCCCAAGACTTACTGAAGAATGCTTGGTTATCTAATGGTCATACTCCTTAACTGGAACTCCTAGACTGAGTACCAGCTGTTACAAGAAATGCCATGATGTTTCAACCTAGATGAAGAGAATGGTCTTTGATGAGTTTTTCTTCTCCTTCCTTCTATGATTGCTCCACCATTTATTCTGTAGATGGTCATATTCCCTTTAGTCTCTATTCTGTTCCTGAAACACTTCTACAACCCTCAACATAATGAGAGCAAAGCGAGTAGTGATCCCTTGGATCAGAGGAAGAGAAGTGTTATGATTTTCTTGCTTTCATCTTGTCTCTTCCTCATTTGTATTGAATCACTCTGCTATGCTGGCCCTTATTGTTACGCTTGCGTGGAGTTATCCAGCAAGGTCAAAGGTTCGACACTAAGTCCAGAACCAATGAAAGCAACTAGGCGAGCGCACACTCTGAGGTGTAGTGTGAAGACACAAGAGGTTCTCACTAACTGCGATAAGCAGTCTCGTGGAGGCCAGGTAACTACATGTAGATTGCGTAGAACTAGCTGGGGAACTAAGGTACAAACTGGGGTCGACTATATAGTATAAGAGTAGGCTGTG
>JBBPTT010001350.1:0-10973 GCA_038094175.1 Boletellus aff. lepidospora | reverse complement strand
AGAGTGCCTCTCCACACAATGTGGCGTATGTCGACACTGGGGACACGCAGATAGAGTCTGCCCCACACGTATTTGCGCGGGTTGCAATCGATCTGGTCACATTCTCGACGACTGTCCGTTCAAACATCTCACTCCTGCACAGGCTACCTCTATTTTTGGAGGAGGAGTCTCTTCTTCGGATTGAACCTGGAGTTCAACTGTACTGCGGGGGTAATGTTACGATCTTTTCTCTCGCTTCGTCCTTATTCCTCATCTGTATTGAAACACTTCGCTATGCTGGCCCATATGGGGCATTCTCTCCTGGTTTTACTCATTACCTCTTTGTCTTTGGTCCACTTCGTTCTTCTATTTCAATCCTATCAGATCTTATCCCTTAGTTACCGTTCCTGTGCCTTGATGGCCACTGATCACTTAGTCATTTATTCCTCAATGTTCTATAAGCTTCGATGCTGACACATCCTTGCCTATATATACCTTTGCTACTCATGTACTTTCTTTACACTTGTTCTACGCAATCTTACGCATTCTTGTGTCATCCCTCAGTCCTCGAGATACCTCTCGAGTCCCTCGTCCCTCTGAGCCCTCAGTCCTCAAGTAACTCTTGAGCCCTTTGTCCTCCTTGTTCTCCTAGGTGGTTAGGACGCTGCAACCTCTTTGTGAGAGTCCGCCCTTCCACAGGTTGCTTGAACGACACTCGCAGTGCGTTCAGCGTAACACTAACAACGAGTGAATGGTTTGCATCGATCGCCAGGTGTTGAGGCAGTGCCCTAGCAGCAGGGCAGCACTAGAGTAACGTCAGACCGACACCAGAGAGATCTGGGGAGTGGGACGTGTTACAGTTTTTCCTTTTCTTACCCGGATAAGTCCCCTCTACTCTCGGTCCGGTCATAACAACCACTAGCCTATCCGGGCATACGCGTCACACCTTTGACCCTTCACTCATTCACCACTTCACCTCGTCACATCGTCACACCGTCACATCGTCTCACCTTCACCATCTCACAATGATGGTAGTCACGCATAGCCCCGCAGCCACCATCTCTTGATCCCCTGATCCCATCTCTGATGCTGCGCATTGATCCATCAATCACCTAGGATACTAGTGACTCATTCTGACTCATTACAGCTGTACACACAGCCTATTCTTGTACTATATAGTCGACCCCAGTTTGTACCTTAGCTCCCCAGCTAGTTCTACGCAATCTACGTGTAGTTGTCTGGCCTCCACGAGACTGCTCGTCGCAGTTAGTGAGAACCTCTTGTGTCTTCGCACTACACCTCAGAGTGTGCGCTCGTCTAGTTGCTTTCATTGGTTCTGGACTTAGTGTCGAACCTTTGACCTTGCTGGATAACTCCACGCAAGCGTAACAAATTGCAAGTCCAGAAAGGTTGCTAGGTAGTGTAATTTCCTTGTTAGTGCTATTAAAGCCAGTTACTAGAGGTGAATCAAAGAGGCATCCCTTGTCCATGCCTTCTCAATAAGAATGAGTATAAAGAGAGACAGAAAGTATACCATTGAGATACTCCAATATCACCTTCATCATGGTCCTATGTTACTGCAGCATCTGTAAGGGAAAATTGGTCTCAAAAGATGTGAAGTGAAATCATGAATGTAATGACCATGCACAAACTGTGCTGAATAGCCAACATGCCCAGGTAAATAGAGTTATGATCTTTTTGACACCACCATAGTGAATTTCTAGTCAAATCTTTGTAAGCTGATGGCTGGTTCACAAGCTGAACATATACTAGATGTGAGTAGCAAGCCTTAATTTGCATTTACTTTCAAAACTTGACATATTGGTGCCATAGGATGCTGGGTTGGTTGTGGGGATAGTACCAGGTCTTTCCAAAATGACCTTGGATCAGGGACATATAGATGTAGGATATGAATTCTAATATATGGATACAATCTGAGATTTGCTATAGAATGAATCCATTGAAGAGGTTGCATGAGATGTCTTCAAGATAACCCTTGAAGATAAACCAATGTCTCCTGAATATGACCCTATCATGTCCATTGAGGAGATTACACAAGATGTCTCCAAGATGGCCTTCAAAGACCCTATTGCATCTGTTGAGGAGGTGTTATGCTTGTGTGGAGTTATCCAGCAAGTCTGGAAGTCTGGACTACAAGTCCAGACTCTAACAAAGACACTAAGCAGTGCACACTCTGGGATGTAGTGCAAAGACACAAGAAGGTCTCACTAACTGCAATGAGCAGTCTCATGGAGGCCAGAAAACTACATGTGGATTGTGTAGAACTAGCTAAAGAACTATAGTACAGAATGGATCAGTTTATATAGTGCAAAGGTAGGCTGTTCAGACAACCACAATGAGTCAGAATGAGTCAGAGGTACAGTGGCTCAAAAAAGTGTCCCAATGTTGTGGCATTTTGGACAAATGGGTTAATTGCCAGAGATATAGGACAAATAAGACCAAACACTTGCAGGATAAAAGATAGTACTTGCTCTTGGCATCCTAGCACCACTTAGATCATGTGACTTGGTTGTCATGGCACTGAGATATGGCCTTTTTAAAATGACATGTCATTGGGACACTTATTTGAGCATCATTTCAAATCTGCATTTTTAGTACTTAGTGTGCCTCCCTTGCCCTGTATCACTGCATTGATCCTTCTAGGCATGTTTTCTATTAATCTTTCACACTCTCCAATACCAATCTTACTCCACTCCACTATAATCCTCTTTCAAAGTTCCAATTCTCCTCTAGATGATCTTAGATAGCTGTTGAGCTTTTTTTCAGTATTTGTCAGATCTGTTCAATGAAGGTAAGGTCTAGAGACTGAGTTGGAGAGTACATAAACTTGATTCCATGAAAACCAAGCCAATATTGAGCACTTTTGGAGAGTGCTTGGAGCTATTATTTTGTTGAAAGATGACACTCTTCTTAAAAATCCTCAAACTCTCCATGCATGGAAGCAGATTATCCTCCAAAATTGAAACATGTTGTTCAGCAATCATCTTGCCCTCCACCTCTGCCAGAATCTCCATACTATTCCATCCTATATATCTCCAAACCACCAAGGAACCTCCTTCAACTATGTCCCACAAAGGTTTGTTGGCCACTTTCTATACATATTTCCTTTCATTTGATACACTCATGTTGATCTCCATCTCATATGACCAAATGGCCCTAGTCTAGCCCTCCACAGTTCATTTTTAGTGCTTGAAAAAAAAGCTAGCCACTGTTTTCTATGCCTGGCAGACAAGGGAGGCTTCTTTTTGTTGATTGTATTACTTAATGAAACAGACTTGAGGACATTGTGAACAGCCTAGTGTTATGGTTTTTCTACCTTTTCCATTTCTCCACTAGTTTCCACCTGTGTTTGCATGGAACATGTACTCATTCCATTCCCACATTGTTCCTAATACTTAGTTCTTAGTTCCTCTTCCTGATCCTTTATTACAGTAGCTCCTATTCCTTTGTCATTACTCACTACCTTCACTACTGAGTAGTTATCACTTCTTCTACCAAGTCTATAGCTTAGTTGCCTATACAACTAGCTACTCATACCTTTAGTTAGTCTAGAGTACTTGTACTTTCTTTACTCTTGACTAGTGCAATACTACACAATTTCTTGTCGCTCCTCTAAAGTCCCTCAGTTCCTCCCTGAGTCTAAAGCCTTCGATCCTCTTGGATCTAGTCTTCTCTTTGTTCTCCTAGGCAGTCAGGATGCTGTAGACCTCTTTGTGAGAGTCCACCCTACTGCAGGTAGCCTGAACAACATGAGAGTGTGTTCAGCATAACACCTAGGAAGAGATGGGACAGAGGAGAGTAGAACTGACAAGATGGGTGACTCACACAGCATGTTCAGCCTTCACAATAGAAATACTAGAGATAAAACATCTTTTATCAATAGGAGAAAGCTTAGAAGAACATCCTAGCTTGATGTTTTCCTTCTCAAGAAGAAGTTTGTTGATGATCCTAGCTACAGTAGACTTTCATAGACCAGTTTGAGAGGAAATCTGATGAATAAAGAGGTCGGATTCAGTGAAGAAGAAGATATTAGCTTTAATAGAGATAAAATTGGATTTCTTGATGATAATGGAGTAGCTAAACAGGATATATACTCTTTATATATCTGGAGTTTATGTAATTTAGATAAGTAACTAGGGTCAAGGCATAGCATCCATCAGAAACTGTCAAATTGTTGTGCTATCCACTAAATAATAGGTGGTAGAATGATGCTTAAATAAGTGTCCCAATGACATGTCATTTTAAAATGGGTATATCTCAGTGCCATGACAACCAAATCACATGATCTAAGTGGGGCTAGGATGCCAAGAGCAAGTACTATATTCCATCCTGCAGGTGTTTGGTCTTATTTGTCCTATATCTCTGGCAATTAACCCATTTGTCCAAAATGCCACAACATTGGGACACTTTTTTGAGCCACTGTAACTAAGGTGAGTGATGCATTAATGCTCAGCAAAAGATAGGATCACTGGATCAAAAGATGGTGGCTGAAAGGCTATGTAAGGTTACCATTAAGGTGATAATGTAAAGAGGTGAAGATATGATGGTAACTGAGAGACTTGTATCAGGTCATAGAGGGTTATGCCAATCAATTGGCTAAGTCTGGCCAATATATATATGTAAGTCCTGTTATTGTTGGTAGTCGTCTTTGGAGGTTTGAGTGAAGGGAGGGACTTATCAAGGAAGGAAAGAGGAAAAACTGTAACAGGAGATCACATGAGACATCTCCTGTTACAGTTTTTCCTTTGATAAGTCTCCTTCACTCCCAATCTCGATCATGACGACTACCAATGAACCAGTAGGATCCCTATGACTTAGCCAAGTCACTAGACATCGGATGACTCCGTCGATAACACCCACTTCACCTCTTCACATCGTCACCTCTTCACATCGTCACACCTTCACCATCTCACAATGATGGTAGTCAAGCATAGCCCTGCAGCCACCATCTTTTGATCCTCTGATCCCATCTCTGATGCTGTGCATTGATCCATCAGTTACCTTAGTTACCAATGCCTCATTCTGACTCATTGCGGCTGTATACACAGCCAGTCCTACCACTATATAGTTGACCCCAGTTCGTATCATGTTCCCTAGCTAGTTCTACGCAATCTACGTGTAGTTATCTGGCCTCCTTGAGACTGCCCGCAGCAGTTAGCGAGATTCTCTTCGCGTGTCTTCGCACTACACTTGAGTGTGCGCTCGACTAGTTGCTTTCATTGGTTCTTGACTAGAGGTAGAACCTTTGACCTTGCTGGATAATTCCACGCAAGCGTAACAAAAGAACTAGCTCTCTTCTTGTCCCTGCTTTTCAGCAGTAGGACTCTAGCCGACACAACCCCGTTCAACAGTGTCTTCCTGGGAAGACTAGGATTATCAGTAATCGCCGCGATCATCAGAACGACCGCGATCAAGGCTATCTTTACTCCACTACGGATTGGGAAGATAGTATGAAAGTATGTCTAGCTTTTGGGATTGGGGGTCTTCCTCTAGGGACGAAGAACAACCCCCGCGACGATCCACACCTCCGCCTGTCGAAGAAGACCGCGGACGATCTAGGACCAGAACTTCACCAAGGAGTGGTGGAAGTTATCAAGTACCCACTTCCTCGTCGGAACAGGAAGAAAGCCCTCAAGAGGAAGGCTCTCAGGAGGAGAATGACGAATCATCTTCTCAAGAAGAACAAGAGACACAGGAGTTTCAGCAAGTGCCATTACCTCCTATGATGTTAGGAATGTCTACCAGACCACCTCGAGTACCAGGAACGACGGGAACGGAATCCCCTCGACCTAGCAGCATTAGAACTATAACAGGACATAGTTCTCAATGAGTTGGGACCCCAAGAATAGGAGGAGCACCTATAATCGCCGCCTCATCCACCCATGGATCACCCAGGCCATCGTCAGTACGATCTGCCATCAGAGAAATGCCCAGTCTGCCGCCACGTTCTGGAAGGATCTCAGGAACTATGAATGCCCCACCGACCGCCTTCGGAACAACCCCATATCCCCCACCAAGGAGACCATTAGCTTTACCCGATGCCCCACCACCTACACCCGTCGCTTATCCTGAGATAACAGTCCAGATCATTCCCCCTGACATGACCCAACCTGAGGAACATGCCCTACCCATAGCACTCCCAGAAACGATCCAACCAGAGGAACCAACGCGACCTATAGCCTTCCCCATTCAGGCACTAATCGCGCCACCGGTTGAGATTTCTCAGATCGGACCGCCATCTATCCCAGGTTTTTCTAATATCTTGATACAACCAACTCCTCCTCCTTCGTCTATCCCGCCCGCATTACCAACTCCTACCCCCGCCTTACCAGCTCCAGTAGCACAGACAATCTTGAAACCCAAGGAACCCCAGGAAATCCGAGCCGGAAATCCTGGTCCATTTAGCGGAATCGCCACAGATGCTAAACGATGGTTTGGCGCCATGAAAGCTTACCTCTCCATTAACCGAGAAGTTTATAACGAGTTAGCGCAAGTAGTCATTATTCTCAACAATATGACAAACGGGATGGCCGCAATCTTTGCAGAAGGATGGTATCAAAACCTACAAGACGCAGTAGCTAGCAGAAAGCAAATGAATCTACTTCTAAAAGAACTTGAAGAAGGATTCTTCAACGTATTCGCCCCAGGTGATTCCCAGGCAGATGCGAGATCACAACTTTACGCTTTGAAACAGGGAAGGAAGTCTTTTTCGACTTTCCGAATTCAATTCGAACTCCTTGCCTCCACGGCAAGTATGGGCCAACAACACGAAATCCTGATTGACCTGCTTAGGATAGCTGTCGATACTCAACTAGTCAACCTCATGACCGCGGTAGATCCGCCACCGGACACTTGGAACAAATGGATAGAGAAAGCCGCTCAGTTCGACCAGATTAGAACTAGGACGCAGCAACTACGAAAGCAACCATTCAAACCCGAAACAAACGAATGGATGCAGGAAGAACCCGAGAAAATCCTAGAACCCGACCCTGACGCAATGGATGTGGACCTCAGCGTTAATGTAATCCGACTGTCCTCCCAGCAATGGACAGAACACCGACGAAACAACCGATGTTTCATTTGCCACCGAAGAGGATGTCATACCAAGTATCATCCTAGGAAAAGACAACCCAGCCCCAGGCGAGTCCCTGATCGTGAATCTATTCAATCAGAAGACGAGGCTGCTTTAGATAAACGAATGAGGGAGATGCTACAAAAGAAAGGGATAAAAATCAAAGACGTCCTCAAGACTCTGGAGAAACACTCAGAAACCGACTCTCCTAAGGAAGAAAGAATAGCCGTCGTACCCCTACCACCTACTTCCGACCGAGCAATCAGGCTTCCGACCATCTTACAGGAAGAAGGAACTAACAAAGACGCCGAGGTCTCCTCCCTAGTAGATAGCGGAGCAAGCAATAACTTCATAAACCGCAAACTAGTGGAACAAATGGGATGGACCACTACCAAGCTGAAATCCCCCATCAAAGCCTCGAACGCCGATGGAACGGAAAATAGCAATGGACATATACGAAGGAAAGTTACGCTTTCCCTTACTCTAGGAAATCTTCTTCTGGAACAACAGGATTTCCTCGTCATCAACTGTGGAAAAGAAGATGTCATTCTAGGAATGACTTGGCTATGAATGGTCAACCCGGAAATCGATTGGGCCAAAGGAGAAATCCGACTACCAGAGGTCGTCGATCCTCTCTCTCAACAGAAAAACCTCGAAGAACAAGACCAACTACTCCGTTACCTGAAGATTGACCCCAATGAGCATATCAAGACAGAATGGATCCGAAAGATCACTAGATCCACGGAGATTGCTCAGGAACAACAGAAAACCAAGGAAGAAACCGTCTTACCACCTGAATTTGAAGAGTTCAGGAGGGTTTTTGAAGAACCTCCACTCGGGAAGCTTCCTCCATCTAGGAAATATGATCACCATATTGACCTCGCCCCTACTTTTGTTCCCAGAGTAGCAAAAGTGTATCCGCTTAATCCTAAGGAATTGGAAGCATGCAAGACGTTTGTTGAAGAAAATCTCAAGAAAGGAACGATTATCCCCTCTCAATCCCCACAAGCTTCTCCCTTCTTCTTTGTACCAAAGAAAGATGGCGGACTCCGACCTTGCCAGGATTATCGATATCTAAATCAGCATACGATCAAGAACGCCTATCCCTTACCTCGCATCTCAGAACTAGTAGATCAACTCAAGGACGCTACAATCTTCACCAAGATGGATATCCGATGGGGATATAACAACGTGCTGATCACCCCTGAAGACCGATGGAAAGCCGCCTTCATCACCCCAGTAGGACTTTTCGAACCAACGGTTATGTTCTTTGGACAGAGCAATTCACCAGCTACATTCCAAGCGCTGATGAATCACGTATTTGCTGATATGATCGCCGAAGGATGGCTGATCATATACATGGATGACCTTATCATCGCCTCAAATGACCCTACAAAGCATACGGAACGAACTCGCCGAGTCCTTCAACGGATGATGGAAAACGACTTGTTTCTCAAGCTAAGTAAATGCTCCTTCAACGTCACAGAAGTCGACTATCTCGGAATGATAGTTCGACCAGGAGAAATCACCCTCGACCCCGGAAAACTTAAAGCAATCGAAGATTGGAAAAGCCCTACCTCAGTCAAACAGATCCGATCGTTCATCGGATTCTGTAATTTCTACAGGAAATTCATCCCCGACTTCTCAGGGATATGCCGACCCTTACATGAGCTAACCAAGAAAGGGGTAACCTGGGATTGGACTGAAGAATGCGAGAAAGCTTTTCAGACACTCCAGAAAGCTTTCCTTTCAAAACCGGTATTAAGAATGCCCGATTCCACAAAGCCCTTCACGGTCATGACTGATGCCTCTCTCACCACTTGCGGAGCAGTCCTGATGCAAGCCGACGGAAACGGAGATCTGCACCCATGTGCTTATTTCTCCCGAACCTTCTCCCCAGAAGAACGGAACTACGATATCTATGATCGGGAGTTACTAGCCGTCATACGAGCCCTGGAGGAATGGAGACATTATTTATCCGGAACAGAACACCAGGTGACGGTTCAAACTGATCATAAGAACTTGGCATATTTCAAACAACCCCATAAATTGTCTAGACGACAAGCCCGATGGATGCTATTCCTTCAAGATTTCGATATCCGGTATCAAAATCTTCCCGGATCACAGATGGGGCCAGCCGATGCTCTCTCCAGAAAGGATGATCTGGACACCACAACCGACAACCAGGATGTAGTACTAATACCCGAAGACCTATTCATCAATCTCATAGATCTCGATCTCCGCGAAAAGATCATTCATTCCACCAAAGAAGATCCGATAGCCCTAGAAGCAATCTCCGCCCTAGAAAAGGGATCTTCCCTCTTTCCTCGCGCCTCACCTGAAGATTGGAGATGGTTGGACGAAATGCTATATTACAAGGGACATCTCTATATTCCTGAATTGCAACGGCATAAATTGGTCACAGAAATCCATGAATCTGACGCAGGAGGACACGGTGGATATTTCAGAACTCTTTCCCTCCTCCAACGGGACTATTGGTGGCCCAGCCTGTCTACCTTTGTCCGCCGGTTTATCAAGGGATGCGCGGTTTGTCAATCGCACAAGGTCAATACTCATCCCACAACCCCGCTGGCAATTCCCAATGCAATGGAGTCCACCCGCCCGTTCCAGAATATTTCTATGGATTTGATCACCGGCCTTCCCGCATCGGCTGGGTTTGACTCTGTTTTGGTCGTGGTCGACCATGGGCTTACAAAGGGGGTAATTTTCCTCCCTTGTCACAAAACAATCGACGCCGCAGGAGTAGCAACCCTCTTTTTCAAGCACATTTTCCCCAGATTCGGCCTACATGATCAATGCATTTCGGATAGAGGTCCCCAATTTGCATCCGCCTTCGCTCGAGAGCTAGCACGGTTGTTGAAATACGATCTGGCTCTATCTACGGCATACCACCCTCAAACAGACGGAGAAACGGAACGCGTCAATCAGGAACTTGAAACTTATCTTAGGATATTTTGTGATGGAAATCCTGCTAAGTGGCACGATTTACTCCCTATGGCTGAATTCGCTCACAATTCTGCCACACATTCGGTTACTAAACAAACCCCGTTTTCGCTCATGATGGGTTACGAACCTCGAGCTTATCCTGCAATCGGTAAAACCTTCTTACCGGCGTTAGAATCTCGGCTCTCTATCTTGGACAAAGCCAGAGAAGAAGCCAAAGCCGCTCACGTAAACGCACAACAACGACTCAGGGAACGGGGATGGAAAAATTTCTCCCCATTTAAGATTGGCGATAAGGTTTGGCTGGAAGGAAAGAACCTTCGGATCCCTTATCCATCTCGGAAACTCGCCCCAAAAAGAGAAGGTCCCTTTGAAATTGAGAAAGTCGTATCGTCGGTCGCCTATCAGCTACGTATCCCTCCTTCTTGGAAGATACACCCCGTTTTTCACACCTCTCTTCTCACCCGGTTTGTTGAAACACCGGAACATGGACCTAATTTTCTCCGACCACCACCCGATACTATTGAGGGAGAAGAAGAATACGAAGTGGAAGCTATTCTCGCACATCGAGGACATGCTGGACGACGAAAATATCTGGTCAAATGGAAAGGATATTCTTCTGCAGAAAACACTTGGGAACCAGCCGCCAACCTTTCCAACGCTCACGAACTCCTTTCAGCCTATCGAAGACTACATCCCTCGGCTTTCCTCGATAAAGTTACCATGGTAAAATCCCCTCCCCAACACCGACGACGAAACTATTAGGACAAAGGTCTTGGAGCTGGAATCTCCAATGTACAAAGGGGGTATTGTTACAGTTTTTCCTTTCCTTACCCTGATAAGTCCCCTTCCCTCTCGACTTGGTTGAGATACCCGCTAGTTTATCCCTAGGACTCTTTCAAGATGAACGTCTACGATCTATCCTAGAGCACACGCA
>JBBPTT010001349.1:0-10980 GCA_038094175.1 Boletellus aff. lepidospora | reverse complement strand
ACCTGCTGCACTTTGATAGTAGTAGCTTACCTCATTGTTCCACCCCGTTCCATAGGCTTCAATGATTACTCATCTACGCCTATATATACCTTTAGCACACATGACTTTTCTTTACACTTGTTCTACGCGAATATACATACTCTTGTGTCGCTCCTCAGTCCTCGAGTATCTCTCGAGTCCCTCGTCCCTTCGAACTCCTAGTCCTCGAATATCTCTCGAGTCCCTCATCCCTTCAAACTCCTAGTCCTCGAGTATCTCTCGAGTCCCTCGTCCCTTTTAGCCCTCAGTCCTCGAGCACCCCTCGAGTCCTTCGTCTCCTTGTTCTCCTAGGTGGATAGGATGCTGCAACCTCTCCGTGAGAGTCCGCCCTCCCACAGGTTGCTTGAACGACACTTGACGTGCGTTCAGCATAACACATTGTGTGACAAGGCATTCTTGCGTACGATGGCCTGGAGCGAGTTGGTGGCAGTGGGGGCAAGCATGTGTGGGGCAGTCCTGCAGGTAATGTCCCAGTTGACAACAGTTATGGCATCAAGAATAGGCAGGGGCTGGTGGGAGTTGAAAGGAGTGAGGAAGGAGATGAGTGGGAGACAAGAGGACTGAGGTTCCATTGGGTAAGACAATTATGTAGGGTTGCTCAGGAATGTGGATGTTTTCATTGATCTCACCTGAAGAAGAGGATTGGGAATCGACTGGATGAGAGTCGACTAGGGTGGATTTGGTAGCAGTGACAAAAGGGGAGGCTGGTGGTGGAGTAGCGATGCAAGTAGGAACAGGGAGAGGAGGAGAGGATGGGCTCTGGGGGGACAGCAGTCAGGAGATTAAGCCCAAATGAGAGAGGGAGATTACGCGAGAAATGTAGTTGTCATGGTCTTGGACAGGGAGAGTGGTGAAGATGGTACTAAATGGGAGATAAACAAGGTCAACTGGTAATTGAGCAACGAAAACATGGAAGCCTTGTAAGTGTAGAACAGAAAGAATCCTCTCTGGGATGCAATTAATAGTGAGATGAAGAGGAAGGCCAAAGCTCATGGGGTTATCAAGGGGGGCAGCACAAAAATGGAGAGTTTGTGTGAGAGAACTATTGTGAAAAAGGCACACTAGCTCCTGAGAGATCTCATCCTCTAGGTACAAGGGGAGAGCTTCAAGTGTGAGAACCAAGGTTGGGTCTGACAAGATAGCGGCATATAGGGAATGTGCTGTGATGTGAGGAAGATGGATGGCTTGTACTGGGATGTTGCAGAGGGTCGTATGACAAATGGAGGCAGCGGAGATGGAAGAAGAAGTAGAAGAGCAAGGCGAGGTGGGGATGGACATGATGGGGAGAAGATCAGGTGTAAAACCAGTAGAGAGTAAAGAAAGCAGCAAGGAGGGAGACAAAGAGGAGGCTGGAGAGGAGAGGAATAAAAGGGTGAAGAACTAGGTATATTGGAATCTATAGTAAGTGATGGTCTTTCCTGTATTTAGATAAAATGAAGGGAGCGTGATGGAGATTACTTTTGGGTTCCCAGGTATTTTCTGATGAGCCATACCCTTTCCATGTGGTCAGGTACTTGTATCGGCCAGGGGAACCCCGGTGTGTGAGGAGTGCCTCAACTTCGTATTCTTCTTCGTCGGTGATCAGTATGGGTGGTGGCCTGGGAAATGATGGTCTATGTACATCAGTCTGTTTGAATGGAGATAAGAGTGAAGCATGGAATACATCATGGATCCTCCAAGTGGGAGGAAGGTGAAGTCGGTAGGTGATCGGTGATAGGACCTGAGAGATCTCAAAAGGTCCATGTTGTTTGGGGGTGAGTTTCTTGGAAGGGTATGGGATGTGGAGATTGGTGGCTTTGAGCCAAACTTTATCTCCTACCTTCCAGGGGGAGAACGAGTGAGTGGAGTGGTGAGTCATTGCCAATCTGGCAGACTCATGAGCAGCCAGGGCTTCCTCTCTGGCTTGGGCAAGGGTGGAGAGGTGATTTGAGAGGGCAGGGATGAAGGTCTTTCCCAACAAGGGATAGGCACAAGGTTCATAACCTAAAAGGAGAGAGAAGGGTGATACTTTGGTGGAGCTATGGGGGACGGAGTTGTGATGGAACTCTGTGGTTGTCAGGAACTCAGACCAGGCACTTGGGTTGTTAAAACAAAAGATGCGAAGGTAAGTTTCGAGTTCCTGGTTGGTTTGCTCAGTTTGGCTGTCAGTTTGGGGGTGATAGGCAGTGGAGAGGCGAGTGTTGTACTGGAGGAGTCTGGCTAGCTCTTGGGTAAAGGCAGATGCGAACTGGGGGCCTCTGTCAGAGATAACAGAGTCATGTAGTCTGAATCATTTAAACACATTGTCAAAAAAGAGCTTAGCTACACCAGCAGCATCAATGGTTTTGTTACAAGGGAGGAGAATTACCCCCTTTGTAAGCCCATGGTCGACCATGACCATGACAGAGTTGAAGCCAGAGGAGGGAGGTAAATCAGTGATCAGGTCAACTGAGAGTTGCTTAAAGGGCAGGGGGGAGGAAGAAGGAATGGGAGAGACTGGGGGAATTGTGGGGTGGGTATTAATCCTGGACTGTTGGCATACAGCACAACCCACAACAAAGTTTCTAACAAAGGTGGCAAGACCTGGCCACCAGAAATCCCTTTCAACAAGGGCCTTGGTGCAGAACTGGCCCATGTGGCCAGTGGTGGGTGTTATGCTTGCGTGGAGTTATCCAGCAAGGTCAAAGGTTCAACAACAAGTCCAGAACCTATGAAAGCAACTAGGCGAGCGCACACTCTGAGGTGTAATGCAAAGACATGGGAGGTTCTCTCTAACTGCAACGAGCAGTCTTGAGGAGGACAGACAACTACACATAGATTGTGTAGAACTAGCTGAGGGATGGTAATACATGGCAGAGGGGTTTATATACAATTTGGTATGGATGAGTGACTAAGAATCGGCTGCGAGGGAGTCATCAGAAGTTACTACGTGAGAATTGATATAGGGGAGAATGGGGACACAAGGTGATACAAGAGAATCACCTGAGAAGAATATGTCCATAAGTGGTACAGGTGCATCAAGGGAAGAATCAAAGATGGGAGGCATAGTAACAGGATAGGAGACTAAGGGAAAATGAATATCTCCACCAGTTAATAGGTTGGACTGGTTATCGGTAGAGGAAGAAAAAGACATCAAATATGCTCTTCGAATCAAGGGAGAAGTACCAGTCACATTTCTTGTAACATTACCTCCAAAATAGACAGGAAGCCCTGCTTCCAATGTCCATACCCATCTGGGCATCTTCCAAAGGGGATTAGGTCAAACCTTGAGGGGAGCTGGGGGTGTAGGTATTCCCGTGTGCCGGGCAATTCTCCACAGAGTGCACCACACTATGACAGATTCCGCAATGACATCAAGGACAGTTGTATTGGGAGTGACTGGGCGCTGATACCCTACACAATGGGCAGGTGTACTCCAGGCAATCTGGGCAATAGTGCCCGGAATCTCCACAGGTGTAACATGTGGTGGTGCAAGGCAATCGAGGAGTTGATCTAGCAATGAATTCCACGAGTGAGTTGACGAGGGGTTGCAGGAACTGCTGGTCAAATCATTGATGAGCAGTGGCTCTCCTGGCTCTAGATCTAGCTTGGGGAGGTGGAGTGGGGATTGGTCTTTCATTCTCCTTGGGGTAGGGGGTGTCTGGTCTTCCAAGGAGGAGCTGTTCTCACTTTGTGCCATGCTCGTAGGTGTCGCCATTGCAGCATGGTTGCTGGCAGAGGCATCCATTCTGGTAGGGGAATGTGGGTGTGCAGGTGGGTCAAAATACATGCGGGGTATTGGCTGTAGAGCCAATGGGTCAGATATGAATCCAATGTACAGAAAGTTCTGAATATGTATCAGCCTGAGAGTCTGGAGAATAGGCTACACCAGATCATGCATGGCGAGGGTGGGGAGTCCATATAAGATGGGTAAAATTCCGTGGCGGACTGAGAGTTCCAGGATGTAATCCCTCATCTGGCTGAGTGCCATCCGTGACAAGGCATAGGGGGCAGTGACCATGGAGTCTGAGGGTAGATGTTCAGTATGCTGTGCAAAGGTGTGGTAGCGATGGTAGAGATTGAGGGTGAGGGGAAGGAATTTGCTTTCCTCGAAAGTGGGGTCATGGTTGATGAGGAGCACAAGATGGACGTCTTGGAAGATCTTATCTAGGACATCCCATAGTTGAATTTTCAGCAGGCAATGGAGGCAATATATCTCTCCTAGTGCTCTATCCGCCGTTCCATCAGTGCGATAGTGCTCAAGGAGGTCAGGTAAGGTGGTGGGGAGTTTGATGGCCATGGTGAGTCGATGGTTGTGAGGGTCATTTGGTTGATCGATTTCCTTCCCTTCCTCTCTTTAAATCCACAGCCGAGAAAAAGTTACATTTATTCAGGGTTCACCCATCTCCAGTTCAGCATCGGGGAATCCACTAAATGCTCCACCTCCAGCCCCATCACTGCCCTCCAATCCCATTCCTGTGGGTTTACCACCCTGTGGCGTCTACTGCGGTGGCAAATTAGTGTCTTCCTGTGAGCCAGGGCCCCAGTGAGGAGCTCTCCACCCACTAGCGTTCCTGTCCTGCTTCAATGGACCCATCACCCCATGTCAAATAGTGTTATGCTGAACGCACATCTAGTGTTGTTCGAGCAACCTGTGGAAGGGCAGACTCTCATGAAGAGGTCACAGCGTCCTATCCACCTAGGGGAACAAGGAGACGAAGGACTTGAGCAGAACTCGAGGACTAAGGGTTTGATGGGACTAGGGACTCGAGGGATACTTGAGGACTGAAGAGCGACAAAAGACTACATATATTCACATAGAACAAGTGTAAAGAAAGTACATGTGTGGTAAAGGTATATATAGGTGGAGATGTGTCAGCATCAAAGCCTATGGAATGTTGTAGAACAATGACAAAGGAGAAAGATACCATCAAGGTACAGGAATGGTAACTAAGTAGTGAGATCCGAAAGGATATGAATAGAAAGGGAAGATGGGCCAAAGACAAAGAGGAAGTGACTAAAAGCTGGGGAGAATAGCCCATAGGGGCCAGCATAGTGAAGCAACTCGATAGAAAGAAGAAATAAGGTAGATGAGAGAGCAAAGATCATAACAAATAGAGCCAAGTGGTGTTGCGGACACACACTTCTACCGCCCAAAAGTGGGAGTGGTTGGCTAGGTCGTGGGCTAAATAGACTAGGTACAGCAATAATAGGGTAACTGCAAGGGTGATGAACTTGTGGGTCTTGAGGGAGAATTGCATATTGAATGCAGTGTTTGGAGTGATGGTAGGTAGGGTGGTGGATAGCGTTATGAGGGAGGAGGCTTCTTATAGGCAGGCTTGCAGTGCACAGACCAAGGGATATCAGATCAAGTCAGGTCATCACCAAAGGGTATTGGATCAAGTCAGGTGTCACTGCAGGAAGGCGATTGGGTGTCTTGCTTGGTAATTCCACAGTATTTGTCTGGAATTGGCTAGATTGGTGGCGGGTTCCCAAGTGTTTTCGGCTGATGAGTATCCTTTCCATTTAACCAAATATTTCCTTTGTCCGAATGTGCCTCGATGGGTGAGGATCTCCTCTACTTCATATTCCTCCTCTCCTTTAATGTTATCAGGTGGGGGTTTAAGGAAGTTTGGGCCATACTCTGCTGTTTCCATGTAGGGTGTGAGAAGGGAGGCATGAAAGACTGGGTGGATCTTCCAGGAGGAGGGGAGTTGGAGTTGGAAGGCTACAGAGGAAATTGCCTTCTCGATTTCAAATGGACCTTCTCATTTCGGGGCGAGTTTATTGGATGGATAGGGGATATGAAGGTTTCTTCCTTCCAGCCAGACCCTGTCTCCTACTTTGAAGGGTTTATATTTGGACCAGGTTCTTTCTTTCAGTCGTAGTTGGACAGTTACGTAGGCAGCTTTGGCTTCTTTTCAGGCATTGTCAAGGATAGTCATTTGCAACTCGAGGGTGGGGAGAAAGGTTTTCCCAATGGTGGGGTAGGCTTGGGGTTCATATCCCATCATCAATGAGAATGGAGTTTGTTTAGTGACTGAGTGAGTAGCAGAATTATGAGTGAATTTGGCCATGGGGAGAAGATCATGCCACTTAGCAGGGTTTCCATCACAGAATATCTGTAAATAGGTTTCTAGTTCCTGGTTAACTCATTCGGTTTCACCATCAGTTTGAGGGTGATAGGCTGTTGATAGGGCTATATTGTATTGCAAGAGTCAGGCGAGTTCTCTGGCAAATGCAGAAGCAAATTGTGGACCTCTATCAGATAAGATTTGATCGTGGAGTCCAAATCTAGGGAAAATATTCCTAAAGAACAGTTTGGCTACTTCTGCTGTGTTGATGGATTTATTACAAGGGAGGAAAATTACCCCCTTTGTAAGGCCATGGTCGACCATGACCAGTATTGAGTCAAAGCCCACCGATCGTGGGAGATCAGTGATGAGATCCATAGAGATGTTTTGGAACGGGCGGTCTGCTTCCATAGGGTTAGGCATGAGTGGTGGTGCCATTGGATGGGTATTGATTTTGTTCACTTGGCAAACTGCACATCCATGGATGAACTTGCATACAAAGGTAGAGAGTCCTGGCCACCAGTAATCTCTTTGGAGCAGAGATAAGGTCCTGAAGTATCCTCCATGTCTGCCAGCAGGGGATTCATGTAGTTTGGTGGTTAACATTTGTCGCTGAGATTCAGGGATGAAAAGACATCCCTTGAAATATAACATGCCATCCTCCCACTTCCAATCGTTTGCATTAGCTCAGGGAAACAGCAAAGAGCCCATTTGTGCAGCTGCAATAGCGTTCTTTGCTAGGGGATCATTCTTGGTTGAGAGAATTACTTTTTCTCGTATTGCAAGATCTATGAGGTTGATGAAGTGGTTGTCAGGGATGAGAATGACATCCTGGTTATCGCTGGTGGTATCGATCTCTTCTTTTCTGGATGAAGCATTGGCTGGGGCCATCTTGTTTCCAGGAAGGTTTTGATATCGAATATCAAAATCTTGGAGAAATAACATCCATCTGGCTTGTCAGTGGGACAGCTTATGGGGTTGTTTAAAGTATGCCAAATTCTTATGATCAGTCTGGATTGTCACCTGGTGTTCCATTCCTGAGAGATAGTGTCTCCATTCTTCCAATGCTTGGATGATGGCTAATAACTCCCGATTGTAGATGTCATAGTTTTGTTCTTCGGAGGAGAACATTCGAGAGAAATAAGCACAAGGGTGGAGATCTCCATTTCCATCTGTCTGCATGAGGACTACTCCTGAGGCAGTGAGTGAGACATTAGTCATAACTGTGAAGGGTTTGGTGGAGTCTGGCATCTTGAGGATGGGTCTGGACATGAAAGCATTTTGTAAGGTCCTAAAGGCTTTTTCGCATTCCAGTGACCAATTCCATTTAACTCCTTTCTTGGTAAGCTCATGGAGGGGTCAACTAATCCCAGAGAAGTCAGGGATAAACTTCCTATAAAAGTTGCAGAATCCTATGAACAAGCAGATTTGCTTTACAGAGACTGGGCTGTTCCAGTCTTTGATGACTCTGAGCTTTCCTGGGTCAAGAGTGATTTTGCTGGGTTGGACTATCATTCCGAGATAGTCGACTTCGGTGACATTGAAGGAACATTTACTCAGCTCGAGGAATAAGTCATTATCCATCATTCATTGTAGAACTCTACGAGTTTTTTCCATGTGTTCTCCTGGTTGCTTGGAGGCGATGATAAGATCATCCATGTATATGATCAGCCATCCTTCAGCGATCATATCAGCAAATACGTGATTCATAAGGGCTTGGAATGTAGCTGGAGAGTTGCTTTGCCCAAAGAACATGACTGTTGGTTCGAATAATCCAACTGGTGTGATGAAGGTGGCCTTCCATCGATCAGGAGGGTGAATCAACATGTTGTTGTAACCCCATTGAATATCCATCTTAGTGAAGATGGTGGCATCCTTTAGTTGATCTACGAGCTCAGAAATGCAAGGTAATGGGTATGCATTTTTGACAGTGTGCTCATTAAGATATCGGTAGTCTTGGCATGGACAAAGTCCTCTGTCTTTCTTTGGTATGAAGAAGAAAGGTGATGCTTGAGGGGATTGCAATGGCACAATGGTTCCTTTTTTTAGGTTTTTGTCGATGAACATTTTGCAGGCTTCTAGTTCCTTGGGGTTTAGCAGATAAACCTTGGCTACCTTTGGTACGAAGGTGTCTTTAAGATCAATGTGGTGATTATATTTTCTGGAGGGAGGTAGTCTGCCTAGAGGGGGTTCTTTGAACACTCGTTGGAATTCTTTGAATTCGGGTGGCAGGACGGTCTCTTTTTTGTTTATCACTTCCGCCTGGGTGATCTCAGTGGAATGCATGATCTTTCGAATGATTTCCTGATTGATATGGGCATTGGAGTCTAGTGTCAGATATTTTAGGAGATATCTTTGTTCGATGTGATCAGAGGACCAGGTGGTCAGATCTATTGAGTTGGAAAGCGTGATTTCACCTCTAGCCCAATCTATTTCTGGGTTGACTAGTCATAGCCAGGTCATCCCTAAAATCGCTTCTTCTCCTCCACAGTTAATGATGAGAAAATCTTGTTTTTCTAGAAGTAGATTTTCCATTTGAAGTGAAAGGGTGACTTTCCTTTGTATTAGCCCATTTTCATTCTCTGTTCCGTCAGCGTTGGTGGCTTTTATGGGTATTTTCAGCTTTCTGGTTTCCAGCCTGAGTCGCTCTACCAGATCCTTATTTATGAAACAATTGCTTGCTCCACTATCCACTAATGCGGATATTTCAGTGGTTTTTCCTGTCTTTTCTTCTTGTAAGAGAGCGGGGAGTTGGATTGCTCAATCTGCGATTGGTGATACAAGTACAGGAATGGTCATAATGGGGATTGGTGACGCTGAAACACTTTTCCCCTTTAAAAACCCACTTCTTTCATGGGGTTTGGTTCATCTGTTACCTCCTCTTCTTCTTCCTGAGAGAAGCACATTTCAAGCACCTTGAGCGCTTCTGTCTTGGAGATGTGCTTGTCTTCCAAAAATGTTTGGAACTCATCTCCTGTCTGTATGGTGTGAGTCAGCAGTGCATTTCTGAATAAGGTGGGTACTTTCCTGTAGTCCCTCTCTTTGTTTTTTCCTTTGTAGGAAAAATTCTTGGATTGGTGGTTTCTGGTGGAGTACCCAACTTTATGGCAAATGAAACATTTATTGTTTTTCATGTGCTCCGCTCTTTCCATGGGTGAGAGTCAAATGACATCTATGTCCATGGCATTTGGATCTCTGTAATTGTTACAAGAGATGCCACTCTCTGGCATCGACAAATTCGCAGAGCTACCTTGATGAGTTTTTCTCCTCCTTCTACATATGCCTTTGATATTGTGTCATCTTCCAATAGTCATCTTCCAATGGGTTCAACCACTGTTGCTATGCCTCCCACCTTTCCCCTTGATCCTGATGTGCCCATTTCCCTTTTGGACCCTTTTCTCCCAAGGTGATTCTCTCACATCACCTCGTGTTCCATCTTCCCAGATGTAGTACCTTGAGTAGTCACTATAAATGACACCATCATGGCTGATTCTTAGTCATACCCTTAGGACTACCTAGTATATAAATGCTCGGGCTTGTATCACTATTCCCTAGCTAGTTCTACGCAATCTACATGTAGTTTTCTGGCCTCCACGAGACTGCTCTTCGCAGTTAGTGAGATCCTCCTAGTGTCTTCACACTACACTCTTGAGTGTGTGCTCGACTAGTTGCTTTCATTGGTTCTGGACTTGTTGTCGAACCTTTGACCTTGCTGGATAACTCCATGCAAGCATAACACTCTGCATGAGGGATTCCAAGCAGATCTCTAAATACATCATCCACTGGAACAGGCTGGCAAGCCAACTCTGGGAATGGAGTCTTGGAGTGCTGCACTGGAGTTTCTATGTAGGACTCCCCGACAGAATTAAAGATGAATTATCCAGACTTGGCAAGCCCTCAACCCTCCTGGAGTTCCATACCTTAGTGCAACAGATTGACCATTGCTATTGGGAGCATAAAAAAGAGGTCTTGCATGCAAATAAGGCTTCCAGAAATCACTCTGGTAACAACAATCACAAGTCCACATCATCCTCCACATCTCTGCACACCTCTGACAACAAGACTGACAAAGCCAAGGGTCCTGCAAAGGACTTGAAGGACTTGAAGTCCAGTAGTTCCTTGAACTCTGGGTCTCTGTTGGCCTCCTCCTCTGCCTTGCCTAAGTCTGACCTCTTGTTGAAGTTAGGGAAGGATGGCAAGCTCACTCTGGCTGAGTGAAAGCACTGGTTTGAGAACAAACTCTGCATGTTCTGTGGTCATGGTGGACACATGGCCAAAGACTGTCCGAAGTCCTCATTCAGGGCTTCTAAGGCTTGTGCAGCAACTACAACTCCAGAAGCTAAACTGGAGGCCTTCTTGCAGGCAAAAAAATAGTCTGTGACCTCAACAACTCTGCACAGAATTGAGGTTGCATTGACCCCTTCTGTGCACCCAAGGAGCCCCATCTCAACATGTCCACTCTTTCCAACCCTGACTCCCTTATGCCATCTGTCTCCATTCTTTCACATGACATTCTGAATTTCTCTGCGTTGGTAGACTCTGGCTCCTCTGACTGTTTCATAGATAGTACCTTCATTAGTGATCATGGGCTTTCCCCTTACTCCATCCCTCCATTGCAACTCTGGTTGTTTGACAGAACTTCCAACTCCACCATAACTCAAGCACTCAACCTCTCTATCCACTTCAACTCCAGTGATATCACTCCAACAATGTTCTACATCACTCCACTGGATGGCTCCTGCTCTCTTGTACTAGGACACAACTGGCTTGCCTGCTACAATCCGTCGATTGACTGGGTCACGAGCAGTATCTCGTTCCGCACACTTGAACAGTCCATGCCTGCACCCCTGAGCTCAACTCTGCCACCTCTGGACTCATGTCCACTGGCACCTCTGACATCACTGGTCTC
>JBBPTT010001348.1:0-10982 GCA_038094175.1 Boletellus aff. lepidospora | reverse complement strand
CTGGGATGCTGCATGTCGGCCCTGGCACGCGCGAGGAAACAGAACAGAAAACAGACGAGCTGGGTTTCTTTTCGCCATTCTCACGCTACCCCAGCCTCAACGTCCAGCCTCGATAACGCCTCAAAGCCTCGTGTACGACCCAAAGGCGCGATGCGTTCTTTGCGCCGCCATATCCGAAATGGACGAGAGAGCGCTGCGGCACAAATGAAGCCGGTGAGGGGGAGCAGAAGGGAACAGGAAGAAGGGGAAGGCCATTCCGTGTGGGTGGTACGTAAACTGGGGCAAATTTTTCATGAAACGGATGACGAACGCCCTGCTCGGTGCGACGGGGCCCGTCACATGTCGCTCGTTTGGGCGGGCCCCGTGATGATGATCGCTGCGGGCGACGATGGATGGACCCTCTGGCCTTCTTGTTCCATCGCCACCGCCATCCTGCGTTTTGATCAGCTTCCGATCTCGCGAAGGGTGGTGTTGTGGCCACCTGCCACGCCAATGAGTTGGGCTACAGCCCAGTGTCGCGTCTCTGTCAAGTACTGCCTCGTCGAAGCAAGTGCCGGGCAGCTCGGCGCAACACGACTTTTTTTTTCTTCATCCCTATTGGGGCTTGGTCATGGGCAGCGGGTCGTGATCCGGCTTGTCCCGTCTCTTCCGTGGGGGTCCAGTCTCGCACCGCCCTTTCTCTGCGCCTCGCATCTTCGTGTTCCATTCATCCAACGCGCCCCGCCACGATTCCAGACGCCAACTTTGTTTTCTTCCTTGTCGACAGCGACCAAGTAATAATCGCTGTATAAAAAAAAGTGCGACGCGTGATATGATTGGATCCGCTTGTTCCGCTGGCCGGGCTGCATGGAGGCCCGTCGTGATCCTGAATACAGCTCGGCGCAACCGCGGTCCTAGTAGTCCTACCTGGTTGGCACTTGACTGCATTGTCCTCTTGCCGGGATGGACCCACAGCGCGTCTCCAGGACTATTGTCTTGTCCTGGCGAGCCGCTGGAGGGATACGTAACGACGCTGCCACGCCCCGTCCGCGTTGCCGTCCCTCGTCCACAGACAAGAGGAGGGACACCACATATCCCGCGCGTCCGGCAACTCCCCTCGCGGCGTGTTCCAATCTCGATCTACGCTGCCTTGGTTCCATATTCTCGCCCCCTCCAGAGAGAGAGATCAACACGTTGCCTTGGCCGTGTCAGGCAACTCGCTATCGCCCCAGCCAACTCGGGCAGGCGGTCTCTTTACAGCCACCGCGTCCGAGGTAAAATACTGACCTGCCCTCCCCTGCCCTTTCCATTCGCCATGTTCCCCCTCTCCGTCCTCTCCTCGCCCGCCCTCTCCTCCGCAAGCCGCCTCTCCGACGGCAGCAGCAGCAGACACTCTGATCAGGGTCACCGGTCCAAGAGCCAGCCCGACTTTGAGATCGAACGGCCGCTCAAGAGTGCCACCGGCGCCCCCAAACGACCGAGCGCACGCAGACACAAGTCCGACTATGCTGCCGAACACGCCCTCCGTGGGTGCATCTCCCGCCTGCTCATCGCCAAAGCACGCCCCTTCACCGCATCCGGGCGCATCCCCCTAGATCCCTCCGCGCTCGTCCTCTTCTTCCGCTCAAAGGTCTGTCTCGTCCCCGCACCGTCGTGATCGCGACTGACGACACGCACACAGAGTGGCATCACCCACTCGCTCGATTTCCCCATCGATGTCGACTACGACACGCCCCCGGCGCTGGACGTCCTGATCGCGGCGTGTCGACCGCACCAGACGGCAGGCATCAACGTATACCCCGACCGCGACTCCCTCTTCTATCCCCCCAACCTCCCCCTCACCGCCACACTCGAGATCGCGAACCACCCCATCCTCGACGCGGTCCGCAACACCCTCTTCCCAAACCTGCCCACGGGCCACTACCTCATCACCGTGCGAGACCGACTCGAAGTGATGTCAAAGGGATGCCGGATGTCTCCACAGCCACGCACGTTGCGCAACGATGGCCGGGTAGCCACGATCGTCGTCACCCTCCCCGCGCAACACCACGGCGGTGCGCTCGTCGTCCGGGACGCCGAGGGCTCCGAAGAAAAGTTCTTTGGCGGTGGCCAGCCAGGAGAAGTGGAATGGACTGCCTTCCTCGCCGAGTGCGAGTACGAGGCCGAGACCGTCCAACGGGGGTGCCGGATGAGCATCTCGTTTGCAGTCCATCTCAAGACATACGGGCCCTCGGTGGACCCCCTCATCACCCCCAGCGAGCACTTCATGGACCTGCTGTCCCCCGTGTTGAGTCTCTCGCGAGGGCGAAAGGTGGCATTTTACCTCACGCAAGAGTATGGCGTGAACCCAGCCGACGCGATAGCCGAGTCGTTGGTACCTCATGTACGTCTCGTTCCATTCGTGTTCCTGCATCGCGCCTCGCGCCCTGGTGGTGGTGGTGGTCATGTGGTTGATCGGTAATGGAGGTGCGCTGACGACCGCCGTGTCTGCAGCTAAAAGGGAGCGATTCGCTCCTGTACCACGCGCTCAAGCTGTACAAGCTCGCGCCAGAGCTCCATTGGGCTGCGGGTGGGTACATCTGGCCCATCGATCGCACGGTGGAATGTGGCAGCGACCTCATCGACGACACTCCGGCCGCCATGATGGGCTTCTCGACGGCGCCCTACAGCTCGCCTTCGAAGCGGTCTGTGGCCATGCCCGCGCGTCCGATGAGCTTCTACGGCGATCCGACAGAAGACGAAGAGCTCGACACGATGCGGAACGAGGGAGACCTGATTCGGTGGCGGGTGGAGGAATCGGGTGCGATTGCGCTGGCGGACGCAGAGATCTCCGTCCTGTCGGATTGGGTCCCCGGAGGGCCGATGACCAAGGAGCGGGTGTACTTTGCGTCGGGAGGGGAGCTGGAGAAGCTGATCGTCAACGTGCTGGTGGTCACGTACGTCCCATGAGACCATGAGCCGGAGGCAGCGGTGGGCTGCCCTCGGCGATGTACAGTGTTTCTGCCTGCGGATACCCTCTCTGTGTGCGAGCGCGTCGTGTCCGCCGTCCCTGGTCAGTTCGTTCTCTCGCTCTCCCCCTCTTCGCTCGCTTGCGATATGCTTGTCTTAGTAATAGCTGTAATGTCCCCATGTATGTGCCGTGTGCCAGTAGGAGGAACGAAGGAGGTGAAGGCGCTGGTTCGTTTGATCTCCGATTGAATTCTGCGCGCTGACGCTCATGGACATGCCGCGCGATGCTGGGTCGTCTTCAGAGAGCTTGCATTGATGGAGAGTCTCAGGACTTGGTGCTTGGGGCCGTCGTCCTCGCTCACAATGTTTGGCGTTTAGCGTCTAGGGTGGGGATGTCCCCCCCCCAACCGATGCCTGGCATCCGTGCGGTCATCCATCGCGATTTGTTGGCCATCCACGCCTTGTGCCGGCCGATCGCGCTCACAACTCGGTCCTAGTCAAGGGTTCGATGAGCCAAGATCCATGATGGCGATGATGGGTACAAGGACTGGGACGTACGTCATACGCCCCAGGAAAGAAACATCTTGGGCGTCATGCTCACTGCATCGCTGGCAGACACGCCGTGTGCACGCGAACGCGCGATGCCAATCGGGCGTTCGCTGGTCGGTCGTGCTGCATCTACCCCGCATGCACCCTGGATGTCGACCCTCGCTCGGATCCTTGTGTGTGTCCCCCTCCCAGGAACGGATAGATCAGTGCGGCAAAGACGTACTAGGCGAAATGAAACTCGGGTCTCCGATCGAGAGGACAAAAAGGACGACGCGCCGTGTACGGTACAGCATTGTACGTCTTTCGTCTTCCTTTTCATCCGGGGTTTACATATAACATTTCATTTAGGTTTGGTTTTCCCCGACGGCGTGCGCTCCGCGCGTCGATACCGGGAGAGCTCCGAGAGCGCTTGGGATGACGTCTGCTGTGGTGCTGTGCCTTCCATCGCGCGTCGTCTGCCACGTACTCGAACCGTCGTGCATGACGTGCATGGGCGGGCGCGCTACGCGATATATATGCGGTGCACAGCTCGCTCTTTGTCTTGGGTCGTCATGCAGCATCCGGCTTACAACGAGGAAGCCATCCAGGATCGGCCCGCACCAAGTCCGTCGCACGTGGACAAGAGACGACCGTCAGACCGTGCGTCGCAACGTCATTTCTGCCTTGTTTCTGGCGTTCGGTAGCCTCGCTTTTTTTTTTTTTGATCGCGACGTCATGCGCGACACGGAACGCGAACGCCACGCGGCCAAAAGCGATGGCGCACGCTCTGCCGAGTCGTCATTGACCATGTTCGTCGCTCGTCTTTCGGATCTACGTGGTAGCGCCACGCACAGCAATGGCGGTGCTGGCGATCAGCGCGACGTCGTCCGCCTGTTTGTCAGCGGGTCTTGACCGTCGTCCGGGGCGAGCGCTTGCCAAGAGTCGGGCGTCGCCGTGGTGGGTTACGGGTATGACGTCGATACACCCGGGTGCCGGCTCCGAGGGAACCCAGAGTCATGGAACCTAGTGGCCGGGCGCATTCTGGACAGGCCGCGTCCGTCTGGGAGGTGTTCCCTGACCGTGGTCTCTCTTGTTACCACCCAGGTCTCTCCAGGGCTGTCCTGTCTTTGTCAAAACGTAGCCGCTAGCCGCTCCTGTTCCATGTTGCATACACACACAGCAACGCTTCCATCGTCGGTAAAAGGTGATTCTGATACCGCGTTCATGCCTCACTGCGTGTGTGGTCATATCAAGAAATGACATGTTTTTACGGACACGGGGGCGGCCTGCCCGTCGACGTCCATGGGCCTCCTCCGACACCGTCAGCCCCAACTGCGCCTCAGCGGAACCTTGGTTTCCCGAACCCTCGCCCGGGGAGGGGGGCTGTTTTCCATCTCTCCGGGTCACAGTAAAACGAGGAACCGCGCGCGCCTTCCCATCAAGGCTCCAAGTGTGTGCCAACCTCCCGCATCTCTACGCTGTTCTCCATCGTCTCGGATTCCGTGTTCGACGTCGCGAATCCGACCGAAGACATCTGGCTCGACCAACTCTTCACGCCAAACCCGACATCGATCGCGGTCGCCTGCCCGCTCACGTGCGCGAGGCTGTGCCTGTGCATTGCCCGCATGCTCATGATGAACCGCGGGGAGAGGACGAACATGAACACGGTGGCGAGCGTGGTCACGATCGTCGCCGCCGTCGTCTCGCCGAAATCGATGATGTACATCAGGTGCCTAAGAGAACGTCAGTAAGTCACCGTGGCCACCGCGCGGATGGCGAACGGAACGAGGAAACGTTACACGAAAAAGTAAAAGACGCCGTCCTGGACGAGACGGCGGATGTATTGGTTGACGTGCCATCGTCTCGCGACCCTGTATGCTTGGAACGCTTCCATGCACAAGCGGGCGACGGCGAGGATGAACAGGAGGCCTGCGAGAAGGAATCGGGGAATGAACTTGTATGCGCCGATCCTGGACACGGTGTTGTACATCGGGTTGCAAAAGGACAGGTCGAGCACCTGCGCGACGGTCACTGCGGGGAGAAAGCGCGCGAGCGAGGTCAGCTCGTTTCGTGAGTGGTCGTTGACGCGCGTACTCGTCAAGTTGGTGCTGGGGTTGTTGTAGAGCGCCGCAGAATAGAAGAAGAGGACGGTCTCGGAAACATAGACCACGAGGAGCGCTCCCAGGACGACCCTGGATTTAGCGTACATGGCATACACTCGCAGGATCATCATGACTGGCGGATAAAGGCGTGTGTTGATCGAATAGTACTCGCGCAGTATCACTCACTGTCAGCAGCGGCAAGGAATATTTGGAATGACCAGACGGCCAGGAGGTCGAGCACCGTGCCTTTAATCCACGAATTGGTTTTCATGTGTGTCAGATGACTGGACATTGCTTACACCTGAATAATGGGTTGGATCAAGTACGCAAGTAAAATGCGAAAGACCTTACGCCTGAATAATTGGATTGTTTTCGTCAGGCAAGGAACGTGTCGGAATAAGACGAAAACGTACCAGAACAGGTCCAGGTATGAAAGTACTCCCGACTTTCAAGGCACCGTGAGTTCGTGCGCACCAGGACTCTAACAGAGCACATACGTAACTCGTTGAGCCTGCGTGCGGCGCCAAGCGTTAGTCTGTTTTGACTCTTGACGTGCGCAGCCTCGGAATGACTTACACGGCGGTAATAAGCCCTAGGTAACGAACCTCGTAAACGGTCAGCATCGGGCGAGCCTGGAGTGCCGCATACATACGAGGAAAAAAATCACAGTGACAAGACTCCACGACTTTGTCTGCAAGAACGTGGTCAGCGACAAGCATCGTACGAGTTCGCGGCTCGCCGACCCAGATGTAGTCTATCTGTGAACTTGTCATCAAAAGAAAGGGTGACAGGAAGACGGAAACGCCGCAACCTCTTGCCCAAAGGTGATGACTGACGGCAGACTTTGACGTCAGTCCAGTCGAAAGGGTGACGAGCATGCATCACACACTGTAATCGTACACGACGGCTGAAGAGATGACAACTGCAACGTCGGTGAGATTCAGGTTGCTCTAGTGGTGAAAACCCTTACGGTCGATGTAATTGGTGAACTGCAACTCTGCGACAGTGGACTGTAAATCGGAAGACATGGCCTCAGAGGATGCTTGGACGAAACCAAACCAACAGCTGGACGGCAGGGAGGGGGCTCAAGGCAAACCGCTCCAAAAAAAATCGGGCGGTAAACTATTTATGCCGATGTAGCCCGGGGCCAACATGGCAGTCTCAGCCCAGGTAAGGGGGCGGAAACTATTAGCGTTGGAAACGTGGAGCACACAGGGCGTTTCAAGAGGGCGCCCGGCACCTCTCGCAGAAACTATGTTCCCGTAATACGTGGCAGAAGACATCAGAATCAGCTACCTCTCAAGGTCCACGTGGTGGTAACTGACCTTCTCAGACGGCTGGCTTCGGCCAGCTCCTGTCTCACTACAAGCCTTTCCCTGAATCATATCGTGAGCAAGTAGACACATGTCCATTGCTCGTATGCCTGAACATATCATCCGACGCCGTCATAATTCCATATGGTCAATGATGAAGCCAACCTCCATCATTTCACTGCGTTGGAGCGCCAAGGGGACGCTCATCGCTGGATGATGTACCTGGGATGTGATAATGCCTATGTTTGACCGTTCGAACCTTTAGAGTGGCGTAGCCAAGCATCGAGCGCGCATTTGGATGGCGAGTCCCATACAACGGGCCACGGCGTACAGCGGGCAGACCGGCCCACCCGCAACCGTCCAAACGCTGCACCACCCACACAGTACCATATGGAAACTGGTCGTTTGACTGTCGCCCTGTTCCTATGCCATCAGCCGAATAACTTTTCCGTGTGCTCTCCCTGCTTTGCAAGTCTGTGGAAAGTGGGTCGAGATGTTTCGGTGAACTGACCTGAATGTTAACGTCAATCGACATTTCCGGTGTCGGAGGTGACCGCGAGATCACGTTTCCAATCCTGCCCCTTTCGAGGTGGGCATGTGGTGACAAGAAAGGCGACGATTTCTCGGGTGCTGCCGACGTTGCGGAATCGGTCCAGGTGCTCGTGCACTACGATGTCCAGTATCCGTCTCGAGATGACTCGTCCCCGACGCACACGTGAGTGGCATGTACACAGACAGCGGCCCGACGGTATCAAGGCGAACACGTTGGCCAATGAGATGCATGGGAATAAGCACTGTTCGGCAAACCCGGCAGCTGCCGTTAAATTGGATCTCCGACCAAAATAGCGAAGAGGGCACTTTGGTTGATCGCGGTGCGCTGCGACGAGCACCGGGCGAATTCACAGCCGACGCAACGAGCCAACGCCAAACCGGCCAAGGCGCATCAGCTGGCTCTTTTCCCGCTTTTTTTTTCAGCATTCCGTCCCTTCTGCTAGTATGCTCAGGATCGTCTCCCGGCCGACCTCCACGGGGCGACTCGGGAAAGTTGCCTGCTACGGTCCATCGCAGAAAGGTGCTCTACCACTGCATTATGATGTCTTGTTGGTTTCTAAACGGACGGCGCGAATTAGGTCGCAAATCGATAGCGTCAACGTCCGCGCGCCGGCAGGACATAACGCTGACGGTCGACGGCAAGGAAGTCACCGTCCCGCAAGGTCGGTTTTGACGAGCGGACGTCCCTAGTGCGTGCTAAGAGGTGAACAGGCTCCGCCTTGATTCAAGCCTGCGAAGCCGCCGGTTCTGTCGTTCCCCGGTGAGTGTCTTGGATTGTGTCCCACGGCTCGTATCCTAACGCTGTTCAAGATTTTGCTACCACGACAGGTCGGTATCCGTCGTTCGCTCGTTTGATTTTTGGACTCACATGTTTGCGCAGGCTCGCAGTCGCTGGCAATTGTCGGTGAGTGAACTCTGCTCCAAGCGCGGTACCCGAGTGATGATTCTCCATGCAGCATGTGCTTGGTGGAGGTTGAGCGGTCGCCGAAACCAGTCGCGTCGTGGTGAGTGTCTTGTTTGGTTCCATTCGGGACTCGGTCTTGACAGCGCGTAAGCGCCATGCCAGCGATGCCTGGCGCGAAAGTGTTCACCAACACGCCTCTCGTCCACGAGGCCCGGTGAGTCGTCAGGCGAGCCGAGCTCCATGGTCCTCATGTTTTGCCAGCGAGGGTGTCATGGAGTTCCTTCTGGCCAACCATCCACTAGATTGTCCCATCTGCGACCAGGGTGGCGAATGTGACTTGCAGGACCAGTCGATGCGTTATGGCTCCGACCGTACGCGCTTCCACGAAATCACGGGAAAGCGTGCTGTAGAGAACAAGGAGCTCGGACCGCTCGTCAAGACGTCCATGAACCGCTGTATTCAATGTACGCGTTGTGTCCGTTTCGCAAACGAAGTTGCGGGCGTCGAGGAGCTTGGTACGACGGGCCGTGGAAATGACTTGCAGATCGGCATGTACGTCGAGAAAACGATGGATTCGGAGCTCTCTGGAAACATTGTCGATCTCTGCCCTGTCGGCGCACTGACGAGCAAACCATACGCGTTTCACGCTCGCCCTTGGGAGCTCAAAAACACCGAATCTATAGACGTCTTGGATGCTGTTGGGTCGAACATTCGTGTTGATTCTCGAGGCGTGCAGGTCATGCGGATACAACCTCGTACCAATGATGACGTGAACGAGGAATGGATTAGCGACAAGACCCGTTATGCATACGATGGGCTCAGGTTCCAGCGTTTGACGACACCGCTCATCAAGGAAGGCGACAGGTTCATCCCGGCGACCTGGGAAGAAGCACTACAACGAATCGCTGACGGCCTGGCTGCTTCGGGTGCCAAGGACGACGAGATCCAGGCGGTGGCTGGCCACTTGGCAGATACGGAGTCGCTTGTCGCCCTCAAAGATCTTGTCAACCGACTGGGCTCCGACAATCTCACCCTCGACCAAGTCAACGGCAATGCATCACCTGCGCACGGCGTCGATGTGCGGTCGAATTACTTGTTCAATGCTACTATCCCTGGCGTGGAGAGCGCCGACGTCATCCTCCTCGTCGGAACCAACCCTCGGCACGAGGCTGCTGTCCTGAACTCTCGCATTAGAAAGAGCTGGCTACACACTGGTCTCGAGGTCGGTCTCATCGGGGAACACGCAGATACGACGTACGGCTACGATTACCTCGGCGCCGACACCAAGGCGCTGACTGACTTTATCGCTGGCAAAGGCGACTTTGCCGTGAAATTCAAGGCTGCGAAGCGACCGTTGATCATCGTGGGTAGTGCGCTCTCGGAGCACCCCGACGGCGCTGCGGGGTACAATGCGCTCGCCAAGTTTGTCGAGAAGCACAAGAGCACTCTGATCACCCCTGAATGGAATGGCTTCTCTGTGCTCCACCGGGTAAGCCTCGTGGGTGCTCCACCCGGCGCAATCTCTCCATTAAAGCACCTTTTTATGGGATAGATCGCATCCAGACCGGCCGCCTACGATATCGGGTTCGTGCCCTCGAAGAAGGCGACGGCGACCAAGCCCAAGTTTGTCTATCTCCTCAATGCGGACGAGGTCGACCCGAGATCGATCCCACGGGACGCGTTTGTGGTCTACCAGGGCCACCACGGCGACTTGGGTGCATCGCTCGCGGACGTGTGCTTGCCCGGCGCTGCCTACACGGAGAAGTCGGTGACGTGGGTGAACACGGAAGGACGATCGCAGCTCGGGCGTGCGGCCGTCCCTCCACCGGGCGCGTCGCGCGAGGACTGGAAGATCGTCCGGTGGGTGCTTTCCATCGTGACTCGGTCGTTTCGTTGACCCCTCTACCCCCCTTCTTCCCCAGCGCGCTTTCCGAGTTCGTTGGGACGCCCTTGCCGTATGACGACGTGCTGAGCCTGAGGGATCGCCTGTGGGAGATCTCGCCGACGTTGGTGCGGTACGACGTGACGGAGCGGACGTCGGTGGACGTGGCGCTCGCCGGCCTCAAGACGCTGGCGACGACGACCGCGGGCGCCAAGGTGTCTGGTGCGCCGTTCAAGAAGCCGGTGACCAACTTTTACCAGACGGATCCCGTCTCGCGCGCGTGCGTGTCACCTTTTTCTTTATGAGCATTGCCAGAATGACTTTGACAGATCGGTCACGATGGCACAATGTACGCGTGCGTTTGCCAACAGAGAGGATGTACAGGGCTCGTCATTGTCGGAGGCGGCATCGTACGCGTGATGTCGTTGGTCCGTAGATGTCAGGATGGGAAAAAATATATACATCATAGGGGGCATTAAATTTTCGGGTGGCGTCGGTCGCTGTGACATGATCCGCTGGCAGTGCAAGGGACGCAACGATGACATGCAACGGCATACTGAACATGTCCAAAGAAAGAGAAATGGCCATCGTACACCCGCAGCCGTCGGGAAAACAACAGAAACAACATAATTCACACACTCCCGAGCTCCCCGTCGCCCTTTTCCTGCGCAAGCTCGTCTGCATACGTCCTCTTGGGCACCCAACCTGCCGAGGTGCGCGGCGTCGTCTCCTCGAGCATCCGGTCGATTTGTTCGAGCGTGAGACCCTTGGTT
>JBBPTT010001347.1:0-10985 GCA_038094175.1 Boletellus aff. lepidospora | reverse complement strand
AACGGCGAGGGGCGGGGGTCCTGGTACGAGCGGTGGTGCTGGCGGCAGCGGCGGCGGAAGTGGTGGAGGTGCGGGTGCACGTTACCAAGGAACGTACGCACAACAACAGCAAGCATCGAACTCGCCGTTTGACGCCATCGGACAACGGACGGACATCGGGACGCTGTACGTGCCGCTGCAGCCAGATCAATACCAGTCGTACGGGGCGCCGGCGGGTGGGGTAGTCGGGCCCGTGCGGACGCAGGGCGGCCTGAACGCGCCGGTGTCGGCGGGCGGTGGTGCTCAAGGGGCATCGTCGTTTTATGGGCCAGGCGTGGCTGGCGTACAAGGACGCAATCCATTTGCAGGGGCCAGTGCCGAAGGAGGAGGACATGGACAAGGGCAAGGACAGGCGGGGCTGAGTGCCAAGGAAGCACGACGGATCAGCGGGATGGACATTTGGTCGAGGTGATGATGTCCGAATCATTTTCCGTGCGTACGCGTGAGGGGGGTGGGTGAGGTATGTGATGTTTTATTTTCTCGATGATGATGATATCCGTCGGTTTTTCCTTCTTCGTTCTTGTGTGTGCGTGTGTTACCTCGTCTCGTCCTCGCCCCCCCGTAGCGCTATTAGGCCTTGACCACGTTCTAACATCACTTCATGTACGTCTTCCCTGCTCCCCTTGCCCAATTTCCACCATCTTTCTTTTTTCTTTTTTACCCAAATAAGTGATGAAATGCAATCACCAACGACGACGATCACTACCATCACGCATCTACTTCATTGAATTTTTTCTCCCTTCTCTCTTTCTTTTCACAATATGTCCGTCGCTTCACCTAAAAGGGGACGGGGACGCATCTCAAACGAATTTTCTCTTTCATCTTCAGCGTTTGCCATCTTTTTCGTTTTCTATTTAAAAAAACCGAGCGATTTCCATCACTGGGAAAAGGCACTGCGCTCCTCAGGGATAGGTCCCGATGATACAGCCCAGGTTTGACTGGAGCTCGTCGGACGGACTCGGGACGAGGGGACTCGGAGCGGTATCGTATCGTCGCGTAATGTCTTCCCTCTCCCGAGGCAAGGAAAGCAGTCGACGACCGTGCGGGGGCCAACTTGGTTGGAACGTGCGCGTCGAGACGCTCGAAGTACCAGGCCCGCCCGCGCGCCATCTCCTCGTCCAACATTTCCGCGTATTCGTACTCTCCTCTACTAGGTCACATTGTGGAGCAAAAAAAAAGGGGAATAAGAAGAACGTCCATGTGGATCTAATTCCACAAATAAAAATCTAAAAAAAAAAAAAGCCAGAAAATACATGTACGTATCATCCTTGGGTTTGCATTCAATTCGCGACGGGGACGGCGCTGGAGGGCAGGGACGACGGCTTGGCATACGCGATGAATTTCTCCTCGACCTCCCACGCGCCGATCCAATACTCGACCGTGCACCGTAGGCGCGAGTCGGCGCCCTTGGCGCGCTCGGCTGCAATCTTGCGTTCGAGGCCGCGGAAGTGACGGCAGAGGACGACGTCTTGGCTGTTTTTTTTTTTTTTTTTTGAAAAATACCGATGGCGTGGTGAGGGGGCGTGAGGCAAGGTGAGGGAGAGAGAGAAAGGGGGAGGGACGGACCTCCTCAGTTGCAAGGCGGCACAAAAGTCGTTGGCGCCATCGCCGACGTAAATGACACGGTCGTACTCGATGCCGGATTGACGGTGGGCGTCGAGGTATCGGGCGAGCTCCTGACCTGTCGGGTGGGCGTGGGAGGTGTGGGAATGGCACGAGGAGGAAGGAGGGAGGACGTACCCTTACACATATTCTCATCACATCCGACGGTGCAGTTGTGCGGCGGGTCGTTGGGACCGACGCGCCGACGAAGGACAAGTCGGTGTGGGTTTTTCGGATCGGAAAAGTCGGCTGGGTTGGTGATGACGGTGTCAAAGAGCTCGCGGATGCCTTGGTGCTAGGAGTGCGCGTTGCGTCGACGGGTTGGCGAGGTGTATTTTTAATCTGATCCGACCAGGTTGACAGCTTACCTCGAGGATGGTGTTGATATAAAAGGTGTTTGCGTTGGAGAGGATGAAGATGGTGGTATCGAGACTGTCGGATTTCTTGAGTAGCTGGATGCCACGTTTCATCCCAGGGTGCTGGAGGAGGATCGGGTTAAGTTGACGATTGATCGACCGTTGATCGATTGGCGAGCACTCACGAAGGGGATCTGGCGAAGAGCGCTTTCGATGTCTTGCCTTTTTATTCCACGGTTTTCCTCTGAGAGTTCGTCCAGAGCCTCAGCGCTGCGAGAAGCGAAGGAAGAGCATCAATCAGGACGATCTGGGACGACGAGGCAAGAAACGACAATGGACGACAGGAGGGATGTTTGATCTCACACGAGGTCCGTCCATTGTATGACCACCCCGGGTTCTTGTTCGCGATTTCTTAGTTTTCTGCGAATGTCGAGTGCGAGGACTTCAAGGACCCATCGATCCGTGTCTTGGTCTGCCATAGACCTGGTAGGAGTATTATGTCATTTCTTCTTCTGTGTGCGGGATGGCGACTGGCCAGTCAAAGTCAAACACGACGAGCTGTTTCTTTGTGGAGGCCATCGATGAGGAATGAACCGTGGCCGTGGTGGTCGTGGTCGTGGTCGCGGAAGTCAAGCTGTGGGATAATAAAGCGGAGGTTTCCTCTCATAGGACCCGAATGCCATCCGTCGTTTGTACCGCAAAGGCGTCCTACAGGAAACTGCCCGGCACGCTCGAGCTCACTGACGGCCATCTCCAATGGACTCAGGACGGTAAGAAAGCACCCTCCGTACGCGTGCCACACCAAGACGCCTCCTGTGAGCCCTTCCGCGCACGCGCATCCGTCGAAAACTTAACGTCCAAACCACACATTGCATACACACAACCGCACAGCGCTCTTTTGCAGCAAAGAAGGTGCCGCGCAGGTCAGACTGAAGCTTGGCCTCGTCAACGACGATGCAGGCCACAACTTCACGTTCACGGCCACGCCATACGATGTGGCGTATTCCGAGCGGGAGACGTTCAAGACGGAGCTGACCAACATCATCAGTCGGAATCGCAGTAGCGGTCTCTTGGCCGGCGCGACGAGCGCAGGGGCTACTGCTGTTGCTACGCCTGCGCAGACGCCCAAAGGACCCGTGATGGCTGCTTCAACGTCGACCCCTTTGAAAGCTGCAGTGTCTACCGCGCTTCCTGTTTCGAGGGCCTCGACGTCGCGTGCCACGTCCGTTGTGAGCGATGGAAGAACGCCAATTTTGTCGGGGCAGGACGCGGCGACGGAGTTCAGGCTGAGAAAGCGGGTGTTGCTGGCAAACGTGGAGTTGTTGGCGTTGCACAAGGAACTGGTCATGGGTGGCCAGATTACCGAGACAGAGTTCTGGGAAGGGAGAGAGGTGAGCTTTTCTTGTAGTGTCGATGAGACGAGTCCTTCAACGGTACGCGTAGCACCTCTTGCTCGCAGAAGCAGCGACAGAAAACCAAAAACGCGGTCGTCCGGGTCAACTCGTAGATCCTCGTCCCCAAACAGTAGAGGGTGGGGAAGTCAAGATTGTCATCACACCTCAGCTAGTACACGATATATTCGAAGAATTTCCAGTGGTGGCCAGAGCATATAATGATAATGTACCGAACAAGGTGATCTCTTTCGTCCCTTGCGCATGTTCGCGTAAAGTACTGACGTCTTGCAACTAGCTCTCGGAGGCAGAGTTCTGGAAACGCTACTTTCAGAGCAAGTTATTCAATGCACATAGAGCTTCTATACGTTCCGCAGCAACACAGCACGTGGTCAAAGAGGATCCGATATTTGACAAATATCTCGAGAAGGATGATGACGGTTCGTGTCATCACTACTGCATCACAGCTGACGGACAATTGTACTTGGGCGGGGCCAGAACTGGAGCCTCGACAGCCAAGAGACGAAATATCAGATTTATACATTAACCTTGGTGCCACACTTGAGGATCACGGGGAGGTAAGTTACCGTGTATTGCCAGTGGTGATATTAAGAATATCGAATGTCCGACACAGACGGGAAATGAGAAAGATGTTACCATGCAGGCTGGCCGTCAACGTGGTGCACTCCCGCTCATTCGCAAGTTCAACGAGCATTCGGAAAGATTGCTCAACTCTGCATTGTGAGTCCTATATACTTTTTCGCCTGCGTTCCCCTTAGTTCTTCCGTATAAGGGGAGACACGTCGCGTAGCAAGCGACGTCGGGTGGGTGGCAGAGATGGAGATGTAAAGCTATTTTCTGCTGTTTCGTTCAGCTCTTATTCGGATATGTACAGAACCCCTATTCTGAAATCGAATACGACGATCTTCAAGATCACGAGTCATCCCCTGGTATCCTCCTAGAAATGCAAGATCGGCAGCGATATTTCGAGGGGCAACTAGGCCGGGCAGGGGCTACGCGTGGGGGGGCAGAGGACTCGAGAGATGTGGCTGATGTACGGAATGCGTTCAAAGAACTCCTGGACGGTGTAAACGGATGGGAGAACAGGTTCGGTCAGGTGAGCTTTTGCTCGTAAATGCACGTACGACTGATGTTCAACGGGACCTTGCCAGCTGAAACTTGACAAAAAATGTGGTGAAATGGCCTTGTCGTCCATGACGCAAAACGTCGCTGCACGGCTGGATATCAAGACGAAGAAGGGTATGTATCATCCCCAATCGTCTCTTTTCCCGTTTCTGAGCTGACGCATCCCCGGCAGCCGACTTTCCTCCTGGCCTGTTTCGCCAACTAACGACGTGTCAAACGGCCGCCAACGAATTCCTTCGTCAATTCTGGACATCGATTTATCCGCCACCTTCCGATCTTCCTACGCCATCCGTCCCCGCCGCTCAACGGTCGGCAAAGGCGGCCAAGATGGCTGGCTATCTCGGCAAGACGCACGAGAAGGTTGATGCACTCGTGAGAGCAGCAGTCCTAGAGGGAGTAGAAGGAAACAGGGTCGTTGTCGTGAGTATATTATTTTCTTTTTCTTCCTCGAACGTCCGATTGTTCCCTCCACTCAATTTCCGTGCTTCTCTTCTCCAACCTCCGTTAATTCGTGCGATTATTTAAATAACAATACAGGTTATGAAACCTCTCATGGATGCCGTAGACCACGCGCTCGCATTCTATCGCGCGCGGAACGCGGCTACAGGCGGGGCTTCCCTAGAGAAGTCTAGTGGTGCCAAGTTTACATGAACGTGGAGCACACACCGCTTTGTTCGTGTGGTTGGCGCACCTTTGCGCACGTTGGTTGCTTTATGTGACATTTTCTTCCGCCGGCCGCTTGTCGAGCACATGCTAATCTGCCTTGGCCTCCTGGGCGCGTTCTTGGTTCGCATCGCTTGATAATATCGGTGATCTCGCCTTTGAGCATGCTGTTCTGGGTCTCCTACCCTACTTATCTCCCCCTTTTTTCTGTTACCTCACGTGTTGAGTGTCGCATAGCGAAATTAGACCTATGTTCATCTAATATTCTGGGTCTGGTTCTTACATCGCGCTCTTGGGCTAAATTTCGTTTTGACATGTCCCTTGAGTAACGTGCATGTATGTCTGGTATGTACCCAGGGGGCTATTCCAAGACCGGGAGGCCGAATCACCGGTGTGGGACGACAGAGAATGGCCAGCACCAATATGGTTGTTGGTTAGGATGCGAAAGCGAGGTACCAGGTTTCTTCGCTTGCAAATCGGTACCAGAAAAAAAATACGGACGGCGGTTACATTTATCCGTACCATATTGCCAGGCCTTGACTTCGCACCAGCCCACTTACCCGGAGGATCAAACGTAAAGAGGCATGTTGTCACCTATGGCGCCGCGCACCCGCAACGTTCCCCCCCCAACCATTCAAGTCTGCGCGGGAAGATCTAAAATTCCGGCTCTGTTCCCGGGGCGGTTCGATGGCATACCCGGGTAGGGACCTAGTTTCTGTTGCACCGCTCGCCCGTCCGGGCCTCGCATAGGAAACGCAACCTGCCAGAGTATGGATGACAGTCCAAAAACTCTGCAGGATGATACGGAAAATTGCGGGGAGGAAGGGAAGTTGACGACCTCCATCTCTTGCACGTCACCCGAGCGACACGGCATACACGACACTCGAGAGCTTCAAAGATTCGGTCGCCCGCGTTATGTAAAACGCCCGACAGGCACCGTCGAGAGAAGGATGGTCGAGCGGGAATGGAACGATCGAGTTGAACACAAGGCGCGCGTGCACTCCCAGCGTGATCTTGCTTGTCGTGTCGCCGCCTGACGTCGCAAGACGAGGGGTGCCAAATTCCTAACCGGGGTGTCTCGGAGGGAAGTTGCGAGTGCATAGTCTCCCTCGAATAGTGATGAGAACATCGTGCGTGGACGGTCAAACATCGCATCATGGAAATGCGCGATAGTACCTACTATGACGGGGGTGCAGCAGAATGAATATAAGGATTTGGAAGAGTAAATCCATTAAATGCCGTACTCTTTCCACTTCCGAAAAAAAAGTACTGGATAGAGGGCGTGTCGGGGTCGAAACGCTCATAAAGATGAGGTCCGGCCGTCCTGGCAGCACCGTCTATGTCGTGGATGTCAGACTTGTGAGGCACGATGAAAAAGGAAGCCCACCTCATCCACCCCCATGCTTCACTAACATTGGTGAGAAGGGGAAATAAGGGCTCCGTGCGTGCATGCACGTTGAAGATGACCGCACGTATACTGAAAGACCAATCTACACCACCTTGAACAACGATCACGAGGACCAAGGTAAACAGAACAGGTATTGAATGCGTTGTATTCGAACCGACAAGGAAGATCCAGTAGACTGTCTCTCAAGCTTCCATGAGTAGTGAACTGGTGAGGGCTGTCGGTACGAAGCCTTGAATGCCATTGAATGATGATACCTACGGTCGATCCGGGTTTCCATTGCATTGCCTCTGTCACAACCGCACAAGCAAATGGGTAACACCAATGACCCTCGACATCAGTGGAAGAAGCACAGCGCAAGCTCTTTAGACTTGCCCTTATTTGTCTGTGAATTATGGTGGTATCCAAATTGCTGTCGGCGACGCCCAAGTCGTGACAATGGACTTGTCAGAAAACGCGAGCAATAGATACCGGCCAAAGACCAAATGGGTATTCAAGGCCACGCCAGCCGCATACTCGATATGCCGGGACCTAAGTGTTAACTTTTCATTTTGTTTAGTAGCAGCACAGCGGCCTCAATAATAGCGATCTGTATGAAACCTACCGGAGACGAGCGCACTTTTCGGCATTGCAGCAGGTGTCAGACCGCACTGTGGCGACTTACTTTGGTGTTTGGACCTCGACCATGGCCCATGTCTGTCTCCACATATGGGGAGTCCGCTTGGAAACCTCTGCCTGGGACAGGTGCTCCGAATTGTTGCGAAGCGTCTAGAGCTGATAGGAGCGATATAGGATCCACGCGTTCGGAGGACGTGGCGGTCCGACCTTGGTGCACTCTGGTTGCTGGGAAGGGGGCGGGGGAGCGATGGTACGACTTGGACCCATCGGATGGAGCGCAACTAATGGGAGATAGAAGGGAACATAGAAGTGGTTTGGGAAAGAGACGCGAGGATGAAAAGAGTTTGGGTGGGCGATCCGTTTCGATGGTAGGTCCTTGTGGGTCCACCGGGTTGTGATAGGCCCCGGGCTCCGTCGAGCTGCGAAGGAATCCATATTGGTCAGGAGGGAAGGCAGCGAAGGGGTCACTCATATTTTCTGTACCCCTCTTCAGAACTACTGCAAGGTACCGAACATACAACACAATGAGAATACAAAAATGCCCGCCACGCTAAGGCCACAGAAACGAATCGCAATTTTTTGAAAAAGAAACGGCACGGTTACACTGCAGCGTTGGAGGTAGTGATATCCTTGACAATCTCCTTTACTTTTTCGAATCCCTCCTGCGAGAGAATATCCAAATTCCATTCACCTTTCAAGAAACCTGACGTCACAATGTACGTCTCACCGGGTCGAGCCTGGTACGGCGGTGTGATGACTTCAGTGGCAACGTCTCCGCAATACACGCGGAGTGATGTGCCGAGCAGGCTTAAACCCCAGAGACGGGGAAGAGGGCAGGCACCGAGCATACTTTCGTAGCAACGACGGAGCTGTTGATCTGCGTCAAGACGACATACAGCCTTGCCTGCCCAGTTGTCGTTCTTGATATTTGCGATAAGAACGGGACGTTGGTCTGCATTGTATACGACCAAAAAGACAACGAAGCCAGCGGTCTCTTTTCTGAGTTCTTCGTCTGGAGGAGTCTGAGGAGCAACGAAGAAATTGAAAGAATCGGGATCTCCGAAGCAGTAGGTGAGGAGCTTGGTGTAAGGTCCATAATAGCGACTCTCCAGTGGCTGGTTCCCATTACGACAGACCTCGAAGATCGCGAGCAGGCCTTTAGGCCAGCCGTTATCGGTGAGAAATGGCATGCTACATTACGATTGGCGTAAGCGGGCACTACGAAATTGGAGGCGTACACGTCGAGTGTTGAGTTGAAGGCTCAAAGGCGTTTGCACCGCCCTTAAGTAATCCCACGCCACAATGACATCACTAGCCGAGTGTTGCTGTCGAGTTCGAGATTCGTCTGCCGATATGACCGACTCTGGCCCGTCGTATTTACAAAGACATCCACGACGGAGAACAAGGTTTCCGTCACGGTTTTCCTCAACGATCTCACTGCCTTTCGGTACGCGCACACTGCAATAGAAAAGGCGAGTCAGGGTCAGCGCTACTGGTTGGGAGATGGCTACGCAAAGTCCGTACCAGGCAATGACATCCATCGTTATCCAGACATCTTTTGTGTCGATTGCGAGGCCTTCGTCAAGGATTTGCGGCCCATCCGCAGTCATTGAATTGAAACCTGGGAACGAGACGGTTTCTTCCGTACACCAACTCTGTGCAGAGCGCACAGCCGATCTGTTATGGATGCAGGGCCCACGGTGCTTCGTCATCGTCTGCCTGACCAACGTCGACAAATTAACCGTGGCATTGTTCGATTGAGGTGGGTCCATCATCTCGACGCCGTTTTCATTCATGGACACATGGGGGTCGGCAGCCTTCATGCAAATGCCTCTTGGCCTTTTCCACACATCACTGTCTTGCCTCGAGCTTGATCCATGTACGAGCGGCAGCATTTACTCGCCTCTTTCCACAGACCTTGACCTCGGACTCGGCGCAGTCGAGGTATACTTCACTGCGTTCACAACACCTTCTATTCGTGGCCGAGGAACGGAGGTGTGGTTATGATGGTTGGGGTCACACGAGATTGGCAGAAAGCTGCGATAATGTCTCGATACTGGGGAAGGTGGATCCACCAGCATCATCAAGGACAATTAAGTGGACTCCAGCACCACATCGACGCAAGGTCTTATTCTTTCGCTTCTCTCTGCAAAAGGGGTACAAGACACTACAAAGTTGTTGCCAGAGGAGGCGGTGAAGACTGACAACGGCGAACATTTTATATCCACTGGCTTTCTGTGCGCAAAGTTGGATGTCAGGCTGGTGCTCAATGAAGATTCTTGACGGATACTGCATTCTCATGTCAAAGGGGGCAATCTCAATCACGTGATTCACGTCAATGGTTACGAAGACCGCGGCTTGCTAAGCACCTACACCTCTCCCTAGGCTACTCCTTTAACCCAGCTCTCCAGCGCTTTGGAACTTCTCGGTGCGTTCTACGACTCTATCACCGGTGACTCCTGTCTCTAGCTCTACCACAACTTGACTCGATGCTCCTACAGCACACGAGCAAGCCAACAGGCAGCTATTCAATCAGGAAGGACGACACATGTGCCTTTTTTCCCTTCCGGGCCCTTCACTGCGACCCTTTAGTCGATAACATGGGCCTAGTTCCCCAACATCTGCCCCTGATCCCATTGTCAGTGACGAGGAGACCTTCGATGGATTTCGAGAAGAGAGTGAGATGTCTGGGGGTTCTTCCACGGAAAACGGCATGTCTGATATCGTGGATGAGGACTTTCGATCCTGTATCCAGTTCTCTTCTCTTGACCATTGCAAAAAGACTACCGCCCCGACAGCCGGATTGGCACATTCGTACAAACATACATCGGAGGACGTCCCACGATTACTGAAGTTTGTGGAAATTTTGACCGAGGCATCGAGGAATGCTCGCTTTTCGATGGCATTACTCATGTTTTGATCAGGACACGCAGTCGTACAAGGCATCGGCGCTGGAAGTCCCCCTTTCGGCTGCCAATAATACCAATAATGAAGATATGGACACGACAGAACCTACTCCGACGCATGTCTTGCACGATTGTCACCATGATTTAGAGTCGTTCTATTACTGTCTTTTGGTGGTTCTATGAGCCGCACGAGGTCTGCACGCTTTCGTCCCCGCCAGAAGCTAATGCCAAGTACCGAGTTCCTGCGACTCTCTCCCGACTGATGTCTTCCACCAAACCAATGGGATCGGACGACAAACTTCTGCATTATGGGACAACAGATGGATTACGCAGTGTCCTACGAAACAAACTCTCCGAGTCGCAGTACTTCAAACGCCTTGTTCCAATGCTTGAAGCGCTGCGTCACGCAAACTTTGGCGACAAACATAACAAAGATCTGAGGGGAGTGCCATTGTCAGTACACACACATCTCTCATCAAATGTTCAAAGACGTTCCTGCAAGCTGGGTTGTGAAGATCTGGACAGATCCACGACTTGTACACTTCAGCGTAACTCATCTCCAAGACCTATCCGCCGATCGACACCGAGGGCAGATCGAGTGAGGCAGCAATGGAACTCGACAAGCAGGTTCCTTGCCTCCAAACAAGCACGACATTCATCCCCAACCACAGAATTGGTGTTCCCCCTTCGTCAACCCCAAGCCGATTATCTGCTCCCTCCCTCTGGCCCCGCGCCATCGAGGTGAAATCGCCCACTATGGGCAAAACTCGCGCACGCCGCAAAATTGCCAACACGGCTGATAAGAGTAAGCGTAATGTTTATGTAGCTTCAAGAAGGATGAAAGAAGAAAGGACATCGG
>JBBPTT010001346.1:0-10986 GCA_038094175.1 Boletellus aff. lepidospora | reverse complement strand
GAACGCTATCGCAGCAGCTCAAATGGGCTCCTCGCTCTTTCCCAGAGCGTCTGCCCACGATTGGAGAAGGGAGGATGGAATGTTGTACTTCAAAGATCGTCTCTTTATCCCGGAATCGCAACGACAGGCATTAGTCACCAAGATACATGAATCCTCCGCCGGGGCACACGGTGGATATTTTCGGACTCTATCCCTACTCCAACAGGATTATTGGTGGCCGGGACTCTCAACATTCATATGAAAGTTCGTTCAGGGCTGTGCGATATGTCAAGCAAACAAAGTCAACACTCACCCTACAACGCCACCACCCATTCCCAACCCCATGGAGGCGGATCGACCATTCCAGAATCTCTCCATGGATTTGATTACGGATCTACCTGTCTCTGCTGGGTTTGACTCTGTGCTGGTCGTGGTCGACCATGGTCTTACAAAGGGGGTAATTTTCCTCCCTTGCAACAAAACCATCGATGCAGCAGGAGTAGCTAGACTATTTTTCAGAAACATCTTCCCCAGATTTGGACTCCACGACCGAGTCATATCGGATAGAGGACCTCAATTTGCATCAGCATTCGCCAGAGAACTGGCCCAACTCCTACAATACAATCTGGCACTATCCACAGCTTACCACCCCCAAACCGACGGAGAAACTGAACGGGTCAATCAAGAACTGGAAACTTACCTCAGAATCTTTTGTGACGGAAATCCTGCTAAGTGGCATGATCTCCTCCCAATGGCCAAATTTGCTCACAATTCTGCCACTCATTCAGTCACCAAACAGACCCCCTTCGCACTCATGATGGGATATGAACCCAGAGCCTACCCTGCTATTGGAAAAATGTTCCTCCCCGCTCTCAAATCTCGCATGACCATTCTAGACAATGCCAGAAAGGAAGCAAAAGCGGCCCATATCACCACCCAATTACGACTAAAAGAGAAAACATGGTCCAAATATAAGCCTTTCAAAGTAGGAGATAAGGTTTGGCTCAAAGGAAAAAACCTTCGTATCCCCTATCCCTCTCGAAAATTAGCCCCAAAAAGAGAAGGCCCCTTTGAAATCGAGAAGGTTATTTCCTCTGTAGCCTTCCAACTCCGACTTCCCAGTACTTGGAAAATTCACCCCGTATTCCACGCTTCTCTTCTAACCCCCTACATTGAAACCCCCGAACACGGCCCTAACTTTATTCGACCACCACCTTCTACTATTGAAGGAGAAGAAGAATACGAAGTAGAAGCCATACTGGCCCATCACGGTACTTTCGGACGAAGACAGTATTTGGTTAAATGGAAAGGATATTCGTCGGCCGAAAATATCTGGGAACCCGCCATCAATCTATCCAATTCTAGACAACTATTATGAGATTACCAAGCAAGACACCCGGGTGCCTTTCCGCAGTGAGAAACCAGTTCTCCCCGATCACACAACCCTGATTCCGCAGTCCCGAATTGATCCGAAACACTGGTCCGTGCACAAACGACTCTACCCATAAAAAGCGACCTCTCGCCTTGAAACCAACCAGCATTACAGCTACCACACCGCCCCCCCATCAGTCACACCATGCAATTCTCTATTGACTTCTACGAGACCCTCCTCGTCCTCGCCACCCTCCTATTATTCTACATAGCCCATCTGCTCCATGATCTCGCAGAGAAAGCGAGGTTCTGGGCAGTCGAAGTGCATGTCTGGGATAAGGCACTCCTATACCTGTCATGGGGTGACAGGTCTATAGAAGCCGGACAGGAATGATAGTGGGTGGGGACCCCCACACTGGGGACCAGGGTCGAAATAAGGTGCTGATGCGCCCATGATAGCCGGCAACAATGGGTGGTAGCGCCACAGGACCGGGACTGGAGGGCTGTGACGGGACCCGAAGTGGAGCATCTGGTGGACTCGCCGATGCTGAACCGGAGATGGGCGGATCCTGAGTAATAAAAATGCTGCCTTTGTACCATTTCCCCTAACCCAGACTGATCAATGGCCCACACCTATGCCCCCCTCACCTCTGTTCCTGACCCTCTTGAGGGTTATCGTCTCTCGCATACCGAAGGCAATGCCCTCGGGGAAATCTATCAGTTCCATCGCCTTCCCAAACAACAGTTATGGGAGGCACTGGAAAAGATTCTTCAGGATGTCCATCTAGTCCTAATGATCAATCACATGCCAGAATTCGAGACGAATGAGTTCCTCCCCCTTGCTCTCAACCTTTACCATCGCTACCATGCGTTCGCTCTCCACACAGAACATCTCCCTAGCGACTCTATGTTAGCTGCTCCTTACGCCTTGTCCAGAGTGGCACTTTCTCGAATGAAAGACTATATTCTCGAGCTAATTGTTCAACATGGAATCATACCCCTCCTCGCGTCACTCCCAGCCTTACCAATGTATGAATTCATGTGGCCTATTCTGCAATCCCTGAATGCCATGGAAACTTGGGACTTTCTTATGGTCGGATTCCTATCTGACCCCCTTGCTCTTCAGACGAATCCCCAGCAGTATGTCCATATACCCCCACCAAGTAATCCCAATGCCAGATTGGTTACTCCCACCGCTTCGCGCTCTTCCAGTGAGACATCTTCGCACCTGGTGGAAGGTGAATTCACATCGGTCATGGAGAGAGCCAACACCCCACACCCTGGAGAGAACGAGCAGCCCATCCCCACTCCTCCTCCCAGAACTCGATCTAGATCCAGAAGAGCAGCTGCTCATCGAAGATTTGACGACCAGTTCTTACAACCCCTACTCACCACCCTCGTCGACTTCGTCACTAGACTGCCTGCTCGAACAGCTCGCTCCCCCACCTGTTACACTTGTGGGAACGCAGGACACTATCGCCCTGATTGCCCGGAATACACCTGCCCATTGTGTAGGGTATCGGCACCCGGTCATTCCCAGTACAACTGCCCTCGACGTCATTGCGGAATCTGTCATAGTGTGGCGCACGCTATGGAGAATTGCCCACAGAACCGGGATACCACTCTCGCCAGCTCCGATGGAGGTGAGAGCGAACACTAGATGGGTAGTCCCAAGATATCTGGGAATGTCGGAGGCAGGGCCTCCGATCTATGCCGGGGGTATTGTTACAAGAAATGCCACACTCACTAGACTGGCACGACGTGGTACGACCTTGCTGAGTTTTTCCTCTCCATCTACCTATGCTTCTCGTTTGGTGACGGCTTCTGACAGTCATCTGTATTCGGATACATATCCAGCCCCTATGCCACCCCAGTTTAGCTCCGACCTTGATGCGCCCATTTCTATATCGGACATTTCTCTCCTAAGATGATTCTCTCGTATCATCTCATGTTCCTCCTTTCCCCTGGATACCGCAGCCGCCTTGTAATGATGGATGACTCCTTATCGGCCGATTCTTAGTCATAGCAAGTAGCCTAGTGGTATATAAAGACCTATGACCTGTACTATTATTCTTTAGCTAGTTCTACGCAATCTACGTGTAGTTGTCTGGCCTCCTCGAGACTGCTCGACGCAGTTAGAGAGATCCTCTCGTGTCCTCGCACTACACCTCAGAGTGTGCGCTCGACTAGTTGCTTTCTTAGGTTCTGATTAAGAGATCGAACCTTTGACCTTGCTGGATAACTCCACGCAAGCGTAACAGCATGGAGCGTATGCATAAAAGCCAAATCCGAAGTTTTAACTGCTGTAAAGCGTTTCTTCAAAATGGCCTCCACACAACACAATGCGACTATAAAAGGATGGAAGTCTGATGCAGGGGGAGAATATAAATCCGAAGCATTCGATCGGTTCTTAGCCGACAATGGAACTCGCAGATTCCAAAGCGCTCCACATACCCCACAACAGAATGGGTGGGCCGAAAGGCTCAATAGGTCCATTATGGATAAATCTGAGGCCATGCGTCTCGAGTCCTGTTGCCCCGCTTCCTGGTGGGAGTTTTCCTGGAACTATGCCATACATGTGTATAACTGAACTCCGATGTGCCGTCATAACTGGAAAACACCTTATGAGGTCATACACGGAGAACAACCAGATATCAGCCAGCTTCGTGTCTTTGGTACAGCGGCATACGTATACATCCCAGAGGATGTCCGCACCAACAAGCTAGCACCAAAATCTGAGTTAATGGTATACCTAGGCAACTCACCCTACAGCACTCATAATTGGGTATTCATGCGTAATTCCAATTTTCTTTTTACTTCATCACACGCGGAATTCAATGAATCTATATATCCGTGATGTAAAAAACCAGCTGTGAAACCCATTGCCAAGACTCCGGTCATACCGGAAGAGGAGTCGCAGGATTTTCATCTGCCTCCTTCCTCATCATATGACGATCCTCCTGCTCATCCCAAGTCTCCACCTCGCATCCCAAGTCAACCACTCCCGGTTACTCCGCCTAGACGCCCAGGCCCTGAAAGACTGATCCCACCACCGCCACCGGCTCGCCCACAATGCGAACACTGAGTGCCTAGACGACCAGATAATGTCTATGGTGACGACCATCCGACGCAACAGGTCAAGGACATAGAAAAACTGTCCAAATGGCATGATCGTCTCAGGAGCCATAAGCCAGTAGAACCACCCGTTGCCGGGCCTAGTACACAGGAAGGAATGCCAGGAGATTTCCCCGGCATGCCTCAACCTCCCGCGCACACTCATTCTCCGACTCCATCGGAGGAGGACGTTGAGAAGCTGTGCGAGGAAGGGGGAGTAGCATTCATTAACTTCCTTCTAAATAAGGCGATATCACATGGACCTGCAGATCCAACTACCAAACCGGTCCGAGACTGGACATACAGGGATATTCACAAATTACCAACTGCGCAACAAGAGGAATGGAAAGTTGCTTGTCGCGAGCAACTGGACATATTAAAACAGAGAAATGTCTATGACATTGTCGATAGACCAACCCATCGCAGGATCATAAAGAATCGCTGGGTATTCGACATCAAACCAAATGGCAGGAAATGCACTCGCTTAGTCACGAAAGGTTTCTCCCAGGTCGAGGGAGTAGATTTTGACCAAATCTTCTCTCCAGTCGTGTGCTATGAGACCGTCAGACTAATGATGGGCCTAGCTGCCCTGGAAAACTGGCATATGGAGGCAATCGATGTACGATCTGCCTACCTTTATGGAGATCTCAAAGAAGAGATTTACATAGAATTCCCTGAAGGCTTCCACATCCCAGGCGTCGAGGGCAAATGCCTACAATTAAAGAAGGCCTTATATGGCCTTAAACAGGCGGGATTAGCCTGGTGGAACACTCTAAATGAGTCCATGAAAGATCTCGGCTTTACGAGAATCAAATCCGATGCTGGCATATTTGTCTTCAGAAAACACGGCATGAATATAGTAGTAGCCATTGTTTATGTCGACGATGCCATTTTCTGCGGACCATCCAAAGAGATTGTAGCAGAGATCAAGAATCTTTTTATGAAAAAGTGGGAGTGCAGAGATCTTGGCGAAGCAACCGAATTCCTTCATATGCGTATCAAAAGGGAACCCCATAAGATTTCCTTAGATCAAATTGATTACCTCGATAAAATCATCAAATGCTTTGGACTTGAAAATGCCAGAACCGCTCCCACTCCGCTCCCTCAAGGATACTACCCCTTGAAAAACGAATCTCAACCAGATCCCGCACTATGCTCTAGATTCCAACAAGTCATCGGATCACTCATGTATATCATGATCGGAACACGCCCAGACATCGCATACGCAGTAACTGCCTTATCCAGGCATGCAGCAAATCCGACTAGCGAACATCTTGACAAAGCCCTATACATCTGCCGCTACCTTTTAGGCACGCGCAATTATGCTTTAGTCTTCAATGGATGCAAAAATGACAGTTTGATTGCCTGCACCGATTCTGATTGGGCATCAGATCCAAATACACGAAAGAGTCAGTCAGGCTGGTTCATCAAACTAGCTGGAACAACTTTCTGCTGGCAATCATGGCAACAAACCAACATCGCACATTCATCTACGGAAGCAGAATACGTTTCCATATTAGACTGTGCTCGACAAGTAGTATGGATCCGACAGCTCCTTGGAGAACTTGGATACAAACTGGGACCAATTCCCATCTGCGGTGATAATCAAGGCTCCATATTCATGGCGTCTAATCCTATCACTGAGCAACGAAATAAACACATTGAGCTCAAGTGGCATGCTATTCGCGATTGGGTAAAAGACAAGTCCATCGAAATATTCTTTATAGAAGGAGCCCAGAACCCTGCTGACATGTTCACCAAAAACCTTGGACACGTCAAATTTGAGGAATTCAGAGCAGCACTCGGAATTGAGATTAAATCCATCCAATAGAGGTATTGCCATTTCTATTTCACTTATTGTTTACTGTAGGTACACAAAGTGAGGGGGAGTGTCGAACTTTTACGTTCCAACCCCTATTAGATAATCCACTTATATAATATACTTACATAATCAAGTAGTATATATATTCAAGCTCAGTCATCTGAGTTCCAATAGCATCTCTGATTGCTACCATCACCTGCCTGACCTTGCTCCTCAACCAAGCACTATCCAGTGAGTATCGAGCCTTGCCTCCCCTGTAGCTAGGTAGTAGGCATGTTCAATAGGTCTCCCAGTGAGATGAGTGGCTTAATGTAAAGTAGAGCTGAAAAAATGTCAGCCAGCCCATTATTGCCAGATTGACCACATACAATCATGTGCATGTAAGCAATGATCTGGGGGGTGACCGCAGTCAAACCCCAGGCTCGGTTCTTAGAGGCCTTCAATGTGTTGCTAGTAACCTTGCCGGTCAATGCAGCACTGGGTCCAATAAACATACAAGTATAGAACTAGAAGAAGAACTTTAGTACAGACTGAAATTGATGTTAGAACGTACCCTAAAAGCAATCTGGCTACAAAAAAACCCATTCATTTTATCCTTGGGATCATAGGTGCCCTCTTCGTTATAGAAACATGTCGGCCAGTTACTAGCTGATGTGTTGATAGACCCGTCCTGAAGTCTAGCCATCATACTGTAGCGATTAAGCAAAAGTGAAAGAACAGTTAGAAAGCGACTCACTACTCAGGATCTTCATCAAATACTTGAAGTTTCTTGTGTGGACAGAGTAGGTGTGCAATTTGTGGATGATTGAATCCATGATCCGCCTTGTTTGCCTCTTTGTTGACTGGTGGATTTGGCATTTCAAACTTTGGATGGGCAAGTTGCAGCCCCACATGTTTTAGGGTCCCAAGGTCTGTAGAGCGCTGCTCGCTCATACCAGTGGTCATCTAGTCAGCCAGTATGAGTAGAGAGTGAATGTATGTGCATATACTTTGCATACCCAAGCACATATATTCGTCAATTCCTTTGGGTTCATCTTTGCATTGAGTTCGTCATGCAGCCAAGGTGTTACAGTTTTTCCTTTGTTTCCCTGTGATAAGATCCCTATGACTTAGCCAAGTCACTAGACACTGAATATCTCCTTCGCCAATACCCATTCCACCTCTTCACATCATCACACTTTCACCATCTCACTATGATGGTAACCATGTATAGCCCCGCAACCACCATCTTTTGATTCCTTGATCCCATCTCTGATGCTGCGCATTGATGTATCATTCACCTTGGTTACCCATGACTCATCCTGACTCATCATAGGCTGTACGCACAGCCTATCCTTGTACTATATAGTTGACCCTGGTTCGTATCATGTTCCCTAGCTAGTTCTACGCAATCTACGTGTAGTTTTCTGGCCTCCACGAGACTGCTCATCGCAGTTAGTGAGATCCTCTCAGTGTCTTCGCACTACACTCTTGAGTGTGTGCTCAACTAGTTTCTTTCATCGGTTCTAGACTTAGTGTCGAACCTTTGACCTTGCTGGATAACTCCATGCAAGCGTAACAAAAGAACTAGCTATCTTCTTGTCCCTGCTTTTCAGCAGTAGGACTCTAGCCGACACAACCCCGTTTACCAGCGTCTTCCTGGGAAGACTAGGATTATCAGTAATCGCCGCTACCATCGGAAAGGCTGCGATCAAGACTATCTTTACTCCACAACGGATTGGGAAGATAGTGCGTAAGCATGTCTAGCTTTTGGGATTGGGGATCTTCTTCCAGGGATGAAGAACAACCCCTGCGACGATCCACACCTCCACCTGTCGAAGAAGACCGCGGACGATCTAGGACCAGAGCTTCACCTAGGAGTGGTGGAGGTTATCGAATACCCGCTTCCTCGTCGGAACAGGAAGGAAGTCCTCAGGAGGAAGACTCCCAGGAGGAGAATGACACATCATCGTCTTCACAAGAAGAACAGGAGGTCCAGGAGTTTTGGCAAGTGCCATTACCTCCTATGATGTTAGGAATGTCTACCAGACCACCCCGAGTACCAGGAACAACGGGAATGGAATCCCCTCGACCTAGCAGTATCAGAACTATAACAGGACATAGTTCCCCACAAGTTGGGACCCCAGGAATAGGAGGAGCACCGATAATCGCTACCTCATCCATCCATGAATCACCAAGGCCATCGTCCGTACGATCCGCCATTAGAGAAATGCCCAGTCTGCCGCCGCATTCTGGAAGGATTTCAGGGGTAACAAGCGCTCCAACCGCCTTTGGGACAGTCCCTTACCCTCCACCCAGAAGACCAGCAGCATTACCCGACGCCCCACCGTCTACCCCTGTCGCTTATCTGGAGATAACAGTCCAGATCATTCCCCCTGAAACGATCCAACTAGAGGAACCCGCTCTACCCATAGCATTCCCAGAAACGATTCAGCCAGAGGAACCAACGTGACCTATATCATTCCCCACTCAGGCATTAATCGCGCTGCCGGTTGGGATCCCTCAGATCGGACCACCATCTATCCCAGGTTTTTCCAATATCTTAGTACAACCCACACCTCCTCCTCTGCCTATCCCACTTGCATTACCCACTCCTATCCCCGCCTTACCAACCCCAGTAGCATCGACAATCGTGGAACCCGAGGAACCCCAGGAAATCCGAGCTGGAAACCCTGGTCCGTTCAGTGGAATCGCCTCAGATGCTAAACGATGGTTTGGCGCCATGAAAGCTTACCTTTCGATCAACCGAGAGGTTTATAACGAGTTAGCGCAAGTAGTCATTATTCTCAACAATATGACAAACAGAATGGCCGCAATATTTGCTGAAAGATGGTATCAAAACCTACAAGACGCGGTAGCCAGCAGAAAGCAAATGAATCTGCTTCTAAAAGAACTTGAAGAAGGATTCTTCAATGTATTCGCCCCAGGTGATTCTCAGGCCAATGCGAGATCACAACTTTACACGTTGAAACAGGGAAGGAAATCATTTTCAACCTTCCGGATCCAATTCGAACTCCTTGTCGCCACGGCAAGTATGGGCCAACAGCACGAAATCCTGATCGATGTGCTTAGAATAGCCGTCAATACTCAATTGGTCAACCTCATGACTGCAGTAGATCCGCCACCAAACACATGGGATAAATGGATAGAAAAAGCTGCTCAGTTCGACCAGATCAGAACTAGGACGCAGCAACTACGAAAACAACCATTCAAACCTGAACCAGATGAATGGATGCAGGAAGAACCCAAGAAAACCCAGGAACCCGATCCTGATGCAATGGACGTAGACCTCAGTGTCAATGTAATCCGACTGTCCTCCCAGCAATGGACAGAACACCGACGAAACAACTGATGCTTCATCTGTCACCAAAGGGGATGTCATACCAAATATCATCCTAGGAAAAGACAACCCAGCCCCAGGCGAGTCCCTGATCGTGAATCAATTCAATCAGAAGACGAGGTTGCTTTAGACAAACGAATGAGGAAGCTACTACAAAGAAAGGGGATAACTATCAAAAACGTCCTCAAGACTCTGGAGAAGCGTCCAGAAACCGACTCTTCTACGGAAGAAAGAATAGCTGTCGTACCCTTACCACCAACCTCTGACCGGGCAATCAGGCTCCCGACTTTGTTACAGGAAGAAGGGACTGACAAGGATGTCGAGGTTTCCTCCCTAGTGGACAGTGGAGCAAGCAACAACTTCATAAACCGAAAACTAGTGGAACAAATGGGATGGAGCACCACCAAGCTGAGATCCCCCATCAAAGCTTCGAATGCCGATGGAACGGAAAACAGCAATGGACATATACGAAGGAAAGTCACTCTCTCCCTTACCTTGGGAAATCTTCTTCTGGAAAAACAGGATTTCCTCGTCATTAACTGTGGAAAGGAAGACATCATTCTAGGAATGACTTGGCTACGAATGGTCAACCCGGAAATCGATTGGGCCAAAGGAGAAATTTGACTCCCAGAAGTTGTCAATCTTCTCTCTCTACAAAAGAGTTCGGAGGAACAAGATCAATTACTCCGATATCTGAAGATCGACCCCGATGAGCACATCAAGACAGAATGGATCCGAAAGATCACTAGATCCACGGAGATTGCTCAGGAACAACAGAAGACTAAACAAGAAACGGTCTTACCACCTGAATTTGAGGAATTCAGGAAGGTCTTCGAAGAACCCCCACTCGGGAAACTTCCTCCTTCTAGAAAATACGATCATCATATTGACCTCGCCCCCACCTTTGTCCCCAGAGTAGCAAAAGTGTATCCGCTTAACCCTAAGGAATTGGAAGCATGCAAAATGTTTGTTGAAGAAAACCTCAAGAAAGGAACGATCATCCCCTCTCAATCTCCACAGGCCTCTCCCTTCTTCTTCGTACCAAAGAAAGATGGTGGACTTCGACCTTGCCAGGATTATCGATACCTCAATCAACATACAATTAAGAATGCCTATCCTCTACCACGTATATCGGAACTAGTAGATCAACTCAAAGATGCCACAATCTTCACCAAGATGGATATTTGATGGGGATACAACAATGTGCTAATCACTCCTGAAGATCGATGGAAAGCCGCTTTCATCACCCCAGTAGGACTCTTCGAACCAACAGTCATGTTCTTTGGACAAAGCAATTCACCAGCTACGTTCCAAGCGCTGATGAATCATGTATTTGCTGATATGATCGCCGAAGGATGGC
>JBBPTT010001345.1:0-10986 GCA_038094175.1 Boletellus aff. lepidospora | reverse complement strand
CACATTGTTTAGTTAGGCGGTCGACGACGACTAGGATGGCGGTGTGTCCGGAGGAGGCGGGGAGTTGTTCGATGAAGTCCATGGATATGGAGTTCCATGGCTTCTCGGGGATGGGGAGTTGCTTGAGCAGTCCATAGGGCTTGTGTCGGGGAACTTTGGTGTGGGCGCAGGTGGTACAGGAGAAGACATACTCCTTAACAAAAGTCCAGATGCCCGGCCAGGTGTATTCCCTGCGGATCAACTCTAGTGTGCAATTTTGGCCGAAGTGGCTGGAGAGGGGGTGGTCGTGCTTATACCGGAGTACTCAGAGACGGAGATCATTACCGTCCGGGACGTAGATACGACCATCCAGGCATAAGAAACCATCGGAGTCAATGGACCAGCGAGGAGCGGAGGTGTTGGAGAGGTGGACGGAGGCCAGGGGATCAGAGGGGAGAGTGGAGAGGATATCATTATGGAGAGTTTCAATGTCGAACAGGGTGCTTGCTCGGAGTACCGGAGTTGCAAGGACTGTCGCCCTAAGGGATGACGCGAGCTGTTCTTGGGTGAAGACGGGGCAGAAGTTGTGGGGGTTGACGCAAGCGTAGTCCCTATCCCCCTCTTTGGGATAGACGTCCCATCAGCGAGTGAGGGCATTGGGCTTAGCTCCGAGGTGTCCGGGGCGGAAATGAATGATCATATTAAATTGATGAAGGAACTCTGACCACCAAGCCTGTCGGCAAGTCAGGAGTTTACTTGTGGCAAAATATTCTAGGTTCTTGTGGTCGGTTATGACGTTGACTGGAGTAGCGGAGCCTTCAAGGTAGTGACGCCATGTCCGGAATACTTCATGGATGGCTAGCAGTTCCTTATCGTGGGTGTCGTAGTTAAGCTCTGCTGCGTGTAGGGTCCGGGAGTAGAACGCAACCAGCCGGACTTCCTTGTCCAGGCATCGAATGGAGAGGATGCTGGCAATGGCGTAGTCAGAGGCGTCGGTTTCAACAATGATAGGGGCATCCGGGACCCAGTGCGTCAGAATCAGAGCGGAAGTGAAGGCAGCTTTCAAGGCCTGGAAAGATGACCGGCAGTCGTCAGAGAAAAGCCATGGAGTACCATTCCGGGTGAGGCATGTCAAAGGAATGATGATGTCGGAGTAGGAGTGAATAAACCGCCTATAAAAGTTTGCGAAACCCAGGAAGGACTGAATGTCCTTAACCTTGTGAGGCTCAGGCCAGTCTTGGATGGCTTTGACCTTCTCAGCGGACATGGTAAGTCCGGCCGGGGATAGTTGGTACCCAAGGTACTCGGTGGAGTCAGTGTGGAATTCGCACTTTTCAGGTTTGGCGTAAAGTCCATGTTGCCAGAGGCGATGGAGGACTTCCTGGACATGTCTTTTGTGAGAGGCCATGTCTGCGGAGAAGATGAGGATGTCGTTGAGGTAGACGATGATGCTGACATCCAACAAGTCCGCAAAGATAGTGTTGATGAACCGCTGGAACGCCACAGGGGCATTCATAAGTCCGAATGGCATAATGAGCCACTCGTACGATCCGTACCGAGTCTGGAATGAAGTCTTCCATTCATCACCTTCGGCGATCCAGACTAAATGGTACGTGTGACGGAGATCAATCTTAGTGTATATTTTGGTGTGGCTCGGAGCGTCCAGGAGATCGGAGATGTGGGGAAGGGGGTAGCGGTCTTTCTTTGTGATCTTGTTGAGTCCTCGGAAGTCAACACAAAGGTGGAGTGATCCATCCTTCTTTCGGACAAACAGGACAGGGGCAGCGTGGGTGGAGGAGGATGGACAAATGAAACCATTGGCTAGGTGTTCATCGAGGAACATCCGGAGGGACTCAAGTTCGGAGGTGGAGAGGGAGTAGGTGGTGCTGAGAGGCGGGGATGCGCCTTCCTCAAGGTCAATCTTCAGATCATGTTCGCGATGTGGGGCTAGTTTGGAAGCCTTGGTTTTACCGAAGACATCAGTGAAGTCATGGTAGTCCAAAGGAACTCCGGACAGGTCCACCTTCTCAGGGGCTGTCGGAGTAGCGGAGGAGGCACGGAGGGAAGATTCCTCAGGGCGGAGATGCATGCTAAACTGCACGGAACCCTCAAGGCGACAAGCCAGTGTGAAGGCCGGTGTGCTGATGAGAGTGATGTGCGGGGCTGCACGACCGGAGAAATGCGGGGAAACCGGTGATGTTGGAGGTGCTGGAGGATGTGAGTCTGGAGGCGGTGGAGTCAAGCTCGGGGGTGCGAGCCTGGGCTGCTCAGGTGTGCGGAACGAGATACTGCTCGTGACCCAGTCAATCAACGGATTGTGTCGGGCAAGCCAGTTATGTCCTAATACAAGGGAACAGGACCCATCAAGCGGGGTGACATAAAATGTTGTCAGGGTGATATCACCGGAGTCGAAGCGGATGGAGAGGTCGATAGCTTGAGTAATGGTGGAGTTGGATGTTCCGTCGAACAACCGGAGTTGCAATGGAGGGATGGGGTAAGGGGAAAGTCCGTGATCATTAATGAAAGTACTATCTATGAAACAGTCGGAGGAGCCAGAGTCTACTAACACAGAGAAATTCAGAATGTCATGCAAAAGAATGGAGACAGATGGCATAAGGGAGTCGGGGTTGGAAAGAGTGGACGCGTTGAGATGGGGCTCCTTAGGTGCACAGAAAGGGTCAACACAACCTCGATCCCGTGTGGAGTTGTCGAGGTCGCAGACTATTTTTTTGCCTCCGAGGAGGCTTCCAGTTTGGCTTCCAGAGTTGTGGTCGTAGTTGCACGGGCCCTGGAGGCCCAGGAGGAGGACTTCGGACAGTCCTTAGCCATGTGGCCGCCATGGCCACAGAACATACATAACTTGTTTTCAAACCGGTGCTTTCACTCAGCCGGAGTGAGTTTGCCATCTTTGCCTAGCTTCGACGAGAGGTCAGGCTTGGGCAGAGTGGAGGAGGAGGTTGCTGACGTAGATCCGGAGTTCGAGGAGTTACTGGACTTCGAGTCCTTTGAGTCCTTTGCAGGACCCTTAGCTTTGTCAGTCTTATTATCGGAGGTGTGCGGGGATGCGGCGGACGATGTGGACTTGTGATTGTTATTACTGGAGTGATTTCTGGAAGCCTTATTTGCACGCGAGACCTCTTCCTTTAGCTCCCAATAGCAATGGTTGATCTGCTGCGCTAGGGTACGGAGCTCCGGGAGGGTCACGGGCTTGCCGAGTCTAGACAATTCATCTTTGATTCTGTCTGGGAGTCCTATGTAGAAACTCCGGTGAAGTGCCCCGGGACCCCATTCCTGGAGTTGACTCACCAGCCTGTTCCAGTGGACGATGTACTTAGATATCCACTCGGAATCCCTCATGCGGAGCTGCTCGAGTTGAGCCTTGGCGTCTGCAACAGGATCATGCGGACTGAAATTGGACTGTAGTTCGAACAGGAACGCTTCCCAATCCTCCATCCAAAGTGGTCGGAGATCGGGGTTTGCATACCTGAGCAGGTCTGGTTCGAAATATTCAAGCATGACGCCCTTGAGGTACGATTGTGCGAAAGTGACCCTAGACCGGTCATGACGGAAGGACTTGGGGTTGGCTTGGAAGTTTAGCTCGCACTGAACTACGAATGCCTGGAGTTTCCTCGAGTCCGTTCCATCGAACGGGTCCGGTTCTCGGACCTTGGTCTTAGGGGTGTCGGAGGTGGATTTAGTGCAGAGGGCATGACGGGTCATGTCGTGGATGGCGTCGACGAGTTGGGCAAAGGGTTCGTAAGCCAATGGGATCTCATTAAGGGGCTTGTTGTCGAGCTCAATTTCGTCATCAACGAATCCGGAGGAGGCAGAGGATGGAGAGGATGGTATGTCATCGTTGTCACCGTCTCCTGGATCTGGAGGCTCGGGTCCATCAGGTCTGTCAGGACCACTAGGACCACTTGGGCCGCTAGGGCCGCCGGGGTTGCTGGGGTCGTCAAGCCCGGCAGAGGTGCCTGGCTTCTTAGGGGCACTGGGGTGAGAGCGGGCAGAACCTCTGGACCTTTGGCTGTTTCCAGACTTGCTTCGGACTTCTTCAATCCGAGTGATGTAGGCTGTTTCAGGGAGCGGAGTGAGTGGAGACCCGAATGGAGGGTAAGGATGGAGGCGCTGACACGCAGCAGAGATGGATGGAGGAGGAGCACGTGCTGTGAGACTGATGAAATCACCAGGGATGGTCCGCGTGGAGCTGAAGACGGACTCCAGGTGTTCCCAGTGGTGCGAGGTCGTGGTGCGGGACATAGGGGTTTAGCGAGTACAAGGTTGGAGTTTGATATACTGTTAAATCCGTTCCTCTGGGTAAGTCCGACGATGTCCGGACTATATGCGCAGGGGGATGAGAGAGCGGAAGGGCGAGGACTTGGAGCAGGACTTATGTGTCGCTCCCTTGTACTCGCGTCCTCAGAGGTCGGAGGGTCAGAGATGGGTTGGAGGGTGGTCAGAACTGACCGGAGGGCGATTAAATCGATATCAAACTGAACTACCACAGTGTATGTACAGAGTCTTATATACTACAGGGGGTACAGCAATCGCTAGTGGAATCATCGCCATCGACTGCGGACATGTCGAAGGGTGTACAGGTTTGTAGGTACATGAGAATGGAGAACAGTTGAAACATACGATGGAGCTGCACACCGGTGACAGGTGAAACGGGTGGTGTACAGAACCTAAATGGAAAGGACTAAGTAGTAAAAGGAAATCAGATATACAAAAAGGGAAAACAGATTGAAGTCACGAAAGTCTGACGGGGAGTTACCGCACTCTCGAGGAGGACAATCCAGAGGACGAACAGAGTTGGACCCGGAGTTGGACTTGGCAAAAGTCTGGGATATGACATGATCGGTTTGGACTGTCACCTGATGTTCCGTTCCTGATAGGTAATGTCTCCATTCCTCCAATGCTTGAATAACTGCTAGTAGTTCTCGATCGTAGATGTCATAGTTTCGTTCTTTGTGTTACAATCTTTTCTCTCGCTTCATCCTTGTTCCTCATTTGCATTGAGACGCTTCACTATGCAGGCCCATATGGGGCATTCTCTCCTGGATATACTCATTACCTCTTTGTCTTTGGCCCACTTCGTTCTTCTATTTCGATCCTATCGGATCTTATCCTCTAGTTACCGTTCCTGTGCCTTGATGGCCACTTGCTACTTAGTCATTTATTCCTCAACGTTCTATAAGCTTCGATGCTGACACATCCTCGCCTATATATACCTTTACTACCCATGTACTTTCTTTACACTTGTTCTACGCGAATATACACATTCTTGTGTCGCTCCTCAGTCCTCGAGTATCCCTCGAGTCCCTTGTCCCTTTGAACCCTCAGTCCTCGAGTACCCTTCGAGCCCTTCGTCTCCTTGTTCTCCTAGGTGGATAGGACGCTGCGACCTCTTCGTGAGAGTCCGCCCTTCCACAGGTTGCTCGAACGACACTTGACGTGCGTTCAGTGTAACAAAAGAACAAGTGTCACCCTCACCCCTCCTCTTTAGGAGCAGGGCCACCCCAGCACAACGTCTCGCTCTCGACGAAACCCTTGACCTCCCTCGGACTCCGAGCCAGAGGATACACCTCAGCCCACCTCACCTCCTTGGAGCAACCCCTTCGCATCTCTAGCCCCTCTGCCCCCGGCACCCCCCAGAAGAATCACAGGGTCGTCTTCGACCAACCCAGTTCATCGTCAACTTACCCAGTCACCTGCACTTTCACAGCTAAGTCTAGGCCCTCCATCGCCCAGATCATCCACCCCAGCACTCATAGTCACCCCTCCCGTATCAGTTCTCGCTCTACCTGCACCCCCAGTCATCGCCCCTCCGACCCAAGCACTCCCAGCACCCTCCACCGCTCCAGCACCTTCCCCAGTATCCATGGCAACCACACAGCCCGAACTCAAGGCTGCTCTCCCCCTCGACTTCTCGGGGGAACCCAGCGAGTCCATCCGATGGATCAAGGCCATGAGGGCCTACTTCCTGATCAACCCCACACAGTACTCCTCCGATGAAGCAAAGATCATGACCACGTTGAATCGAATGAGTAAAGGACGTGGTGTGTCCTTCTCTGAAATGTGGTATGACTGGATGGCTGACAAGAACGTCCCCTCCACCGAGAAAACCTTCGACAAACTCACCGCCAACTTCGAATCCACGTTCTTCCCTTATGACATCAAAACTACTGCCCATCTGGAACTCTCCTCCCTTCGCCAAAAGCCCACAAAGACCGATGATGGGTTCCAGAAATATATCACCGACTTCCAGAACCTCGCCGCTAAAGCAGGTATCTCCGATGACGCTACGCTTATCCATATGATGACAGGAGGCCTTGACCAACACATCACCACCCTCGTCCTCTCCATGTCCACCATCCCCGACACCATCAACGGATGGATTGAAAAAGCTAAAACGTTCCACGCCCAAGTCGCACGCATTAATGCCTTGAAAAAAGGCAATCATCAGTCGTCTTTCTTCTCCTCCGCTCGTACCACCAACGCTCCCTCTTCGGACCCAAATGCCATGGACGTTGACACCCTCAAGGTAGGGAAGCTCACTCTAGAAGAACGGGCCCGATGTTTCCAGGAAGGCCACTGCCTTCATTGCTGAAAGAAAGGGCACAATGCTGGAAAATGCACCACTTTTACGACCCCTTTCAGACCCTCTTGCCCACGAGAAACCACCGTAATTGCCACCGCCACCACCAGTGCTCCACCTGTCACCCCCACTCCCTCCGCTCCTCCTTCCGCCCTCGAAACCTATATGTCCCAACTCCACTCTATGGGAAAGGGAGAAGGAGAGATCCTTCAGACACTTAAACTTTGTTACGAACCCAGAGAGATGCAGATAGACGGTCTCGAACCGGGTTTTTAAATAGGGAAGCTGCCTCAACGTCATCCTTCCCTCATGTACTAGTAGGCAAATCGAATGAAAAAACCATTCGCATCCCCGTTCGCCTACAATCCCAGTCTCAAACCGTCGACACCATCGCTCTCATCGATAGTGGCGCAACCGGAAACTTCATCGATTCCAGCCTTGTACCGTCCCTTCGATCCAGCATTCGCCAGATGGCCCAACCTCTCACTGCCACAAATGTGGATGGAACCCCCAACCGAAAAGGAGTCATCCAATTCACCATATCTGCCAAAGTGTCCTTCTCCTCGTATTCTGAAAACATCACATTCATGGTAACCTCGCTCGGCAACAAGAAAGTCATCCTGGGAACCTCCTGGCTAACCAAACACAACCCTGATATCGACTGGCTTGCAAAGACCATCACCATTCGCCCCTCGACCCCTCTCTCTCTCAACAAGATCACCCTTTCCACCCAACTCGCCCAACAAGAAATCCCCAAAGAACAAGAAATCCTGGAATGGTGTAAGGAGTATTCTGACGTCTTCTCCGAGAAGATGTTCAGTGTTCTCCCTCCTCACCGCCCTTATGATCATGTAATTGAACTGAAACCATCCTTCGTCCCCAAAATAGCCAAGGTATATCCCCTCAACCCCACAGAGAAAGAAGCCTGTAAAACTTTCGTCGAAGAAAATCTGAAAACCGGCAGAATCGTCCCTTCCAAATCCCCTCAGGCATCTCCATTCTTCTTCGTTCCCAAGAAAGACGGTGCCCTTCGCCCATGCCAAGACTATCGATACCTCAATGAGTTCACCATCTGGAATGCCTACCCTCTTCCTCTTATCTCTGACCTCATCCACGACATGAAGGAATCCACCATCTTCACCAAACTGGACATTCGATGGGGGTATAATAATATTCGACTTCGAGAGGAAGATCAGTGGAAGGCCGCTTTTATCACCCCCCTTGGACTTTTTGAACCCACGGTTATGTTTTTCGGCTTTAATAATGCCCCCCCAACTTTCCAGAGTTTTATGAATCACATCTTCACTGACATTCTCACCGAAGGTTGGTTGAAGATTTACATGGACGACATCAGCATTCACACCAAGGACAACATCAACCTCCATCATCAACGCACCCTTCGAATCTTCCAACGACTCAGAGAACACAATCTGTTGCTCAAACTCTCCAAATGCTCCTTCAACACTCCGAAAATGGAATATCTCGGAATGGTCATTGGTCAGGGACACGTGGAGATGGATCCCGTCAAGCTAACTGCCATAGCCGACTGGAAACCCCCAACTTCAGTCAAAGGAATTCACAGCTTCCTAGGATTCGCTAATTTCTACAGGAAGTTCATCCCCAATTTTTCCAACATTGCCGCCCCCCTCATCCTCCTCACCAAAAAGGACGAACCCTGGCTCTGGACTCCACTCCAGGATAAGGCCTTCTCCACCCTTAAATCCCCTTTCTCATCCGCTCCCGTTCTCTCACTCCCGGATCCCTCTAGACTGTTTTCACTCATGACAGACGCCTCCCTCCTCGCAGCTGGCGCAGTTTTGCTCCAAGCTGACGTTAATGGTGACCTTCATCCTTGCACATACTTCTCCAAGACATTTAGTCCTGCTGAACGAAATTATGATATTTACGATAGAGAATTACTGGCCGTCATCCTCGCCCTACAAGAATGGTGACACTACCTCCTCGGCACCCCCCACTCCATAACCATTCTTACAGACCACAAGAACCTCTCTTACCTCAAAGACCCCCACAAACTTTCACATCGGCAAGCCCGCTGGTCTCTTCTCCTCCAGGACTTCGACATCACCTGGAAAGTCACCCCAGGGATGCAGATGGGACCAGCTGATGCCCTCTTCCAACGAGATTCGGTGGACACCTCCCTCAATAACTTTGCCCCCATACTCCCAGAACCCGCCATCATTGCTGCTTTTGACCTCGCCTTAGCTGAAAAGATCTCGGCCTCCTCCCCATCTGATCCTTTGGTTCTCCGAGCAGTTAACGCTCTCAAAGACAACTCCCCCCTATTCCCTCGTTCCTCCCTCTCTGACTGGTCCCTACATGATGGGAAGCTCTATTTTAAAGATTGCCTCTATGTTCCCCCCGAAGCTCGCTCAGACCTCCTCCACTCCCTTCACTCTTCCCCCACCTCCGGTCATGCGGGACAATTTCGTACCAAGGCTTTGATTGAACGCGACTACTGGTGGCCAGGTCTCACCACCTTCGTCAAGAACTTTGTCGCCGGTTGCGCCCTCTGTCAACAATCCAAAGTCAACACCCACCCCACTGTCCCTCCACTCAACCCCATCCCTTCGTCCTCAACTCTCCCTTTTAAGCAAATCTCCGTTGACCTCATCACTGACCTCCCCTTATCTTCTGGTTTTGACTCTGTCATGGTCATGGTCAACCACGGCCTTACGAAGGGGGTAATCCTGCTCCCTTGCCTTAAAACCATTGACACTGCAGGAGTTGCCAAACTATTTTTCGACAATGTCTTCAAACGTTTCGGTCTCCATGATTCCATCATCTCCGACCAGGGCCCCCAATTCACCTCCACTTTCGCTCAAGAACTCGCAAGACTCCTCCAATATGACCTTTGCCTCTCCACCGCCTACCATCCCCAAACTGATGGTCAAACCGAACGAATCAATCAGGAACTCGAAACTTACCTTCGTATCTTCTGCGCTAACAACCCCCTAGAATGGACAGACTATCTAACGACCGCGGAGTTCCACCATAACTCCGTCCCACACAGCTCCACCCAGAAATCACCGTTTTCCCTTCTCCTTGGTTACAAACCCCAAGCCTACCCTGCTCTGGGTAAAACATTCCTCCCCACTCTCACTGATCGCCTCTCCTCCCTAGCCAAGGCCAGAGAAGAGGCCCTCGCAGCCCACAACCTCGCTCGCCTAGCCATGACTCGGCACTCCACTTGCTCTTTCTCTCCCTGGAAAGTAGGGGACAAGGTTTGGCTCGAAGCCACTAATCTCCGCATCCCTTACCCATCTAGGAAACTCACCCCCAAAAGACATGGACCCTTTGAAATTTCTCAGGTCCTATCTCCACTCACATACTGACTCCGCCTTCCCCCCACATGGAAAATTCATGATGTTTTCCACGCATCACTGCTTTCTTCCTTTAAACAGACTGATGCATATGGTCCCTCGTTTTCCAGACCACTGCCCACACTGATTGCTGATGAAGAAGAATATGAAGTCGAGGCATTCCTCGCACACCGGGGATCCCCTGGCCGTTACAAGTACCTGACCGCATGGAAAGGTTACAGCTAATCAGAAAATACCTGGGAACCCGAAAGCAATCTCCGTCATGCCCCCCTCCTTTTATCTAAATATAAAAAAGACCATCGCTTATGTTAAACCCTCAGAAATGTATTTAGTCCTTCGCCCTTTCTTCCCCCTTTTTGCAACCCTTCTCTTCATCACCCTCCTCGTGACTTTCTTCTCCATCTATTGGCTTTACACGTAGAAATGTCCATCCCCACATCCCCCCAATCGTCCTCTTCTTCTTCCATCTCTGCTGCCTCTGTCCGTCGTGCCACCCTGCGCAATACCGCGATCCAACCCACCTACCTCCCTCACCTCGTGGCCCACTCCCTGTATTCTGCCATCCTCTCGGAACCTCCGCTGGTCCTCGCCCTAGAAGCTCTTCCCCTCTATACTGAGGATGAAATCGCCCAGGAACTCGTAAGCCTCTTTCATGATGTCACCCATACTCAGACCCTTCGTTTCCACGCCGCGCCCATCGATCGCCCTATGGGATATGGTCTCCCTCTTCGTCTAGCTATCAACCACCTTCCCGAACGTATCCTCTCTATTCTTCATCTACATGGTTTCCACGTCTTTGTGTCTCAGTTACCTTTAAACCTAGTGTACCCTTTGTTCAGCGTCATTTTCGCTAGCTTACTTGTCTTTGACCGAGATGCCTACGTCTCTCGTATCCTATCCTCCTCCAATCTCGTACTCAGATCCCAGCGAACCTCCCCCGATGGCTCCTCCCCCATCACTCTCCCTGTGCTGATCAGTCAACCGTCTTCTGCTCGCACTGCCACCCCCTCCCTTGATACCACCCTCGTCGAATCCCAATCATCTCTGCCCTTGACCATCGACGAAGTG
>JBBPTT010001344.1:0-10987 GCA_038094175.1 Boletellus aff. lepidospora | reverse complement strand
CGGTTCTCTCCATACGCGGTGGGAATTCTCCTTCCGCCACGTACGAAGATATCTCACTGGAAGGGGTCGAAGGGGTACAGGCAACCAGTCGGGCTGCGGGAGTGATCGGTGTGGGTACACATTCATATGGGCGCGGGTCTGTCTGAAGAGCGAGGGGCTCAGATAGGAATCCGACCGCAAGAAAGTCCCGTGTTTCAACGGGGTTCAGAGACTGCAGAATCGGCCACATGAAGCCGTACATGGGTAGGGCTGGAAGGGAGGCTAGGAGCGTTATGATCCCGTGTCGTACCATCAGCTCCAGAATGTAGTCCCTCATCCGGGATAACGCTACCCGGGATAAGGCGTAGGGGGCGGCTAGCATGGAATCGGTAGGGAGATTCTCTGTATGGAGGGCAAAGGCGTGGTAGCGGTGGTACAGATTGAGAGTGAGGGGGAGAAACTCATTCTGGTCGAAATCGGGCATGTGGTTGATGATCAATACCAAGTGTACGTCTTGGAGGATCTTTTCTAACGCCTCCCAAAGCTGGGGTTTGGGGAGGCGATGGAAGCGATAAATTTCTCCCAAGGCATTTTCCTCAGTGTGGGAGATACGATATCCCTCCATGGGATCGGGGACAGAAGTAGCGGGGAGGTAGAGGTGGGTCATGGTCGATCGGTCTGGTGTGAGAGGATACAAATGGTTCGCTTTTATTGCATCCTATTGGGGGTCCGCCCATCTCCTATTCAGCATTGGCGAGTCCACCTCGTGGTCCACTTCCGGTCCTGTCACCTCCCTCCAGTCCCTGTCCTGTGGCGCTACCACCCGTTGTTCGAGGCTATGATGGGCGCATCAGCGCCTCATTTCGACCCTGGCCCCCAATGGGGGGGTCCCCACCCACTATCGGTCCTGTCCGGTTTCTATAGACCCGTCACCCCATGCCACGTATAGTAGTGCCTTATCCCAGACACGTACTTCTACCGCCCAGAACCTTGCTTTCTCTGCAAGGTCGTGGAGCAAGTGGGCAATATAAAATAGTAAGAGGGTGGCGAGGACGAGGAGGACTTCGTAGAAGTCGATAGAGAATTGCATGATGAGAATGATGGGGGGGGCGGTGTAATAGTAGCTGTAATGCTGAAGAGGCTTGGGGGGAGAGGTCGCTTTTTATAGACATTCTAGCTGTGCACGGACCAGTGCTTGTCGTGTCAAATCGGAACTGCGGATTCAGGGTCTTTTCTGATCGGGGCGGGTCGGGTTCCTACTGCGGAAAGGTCTCCGGGTGTCTTGCTTGATAATCCTTTAGTAATTTTCTGGAATTGGCTAGATTTATGGCGGGTTCCCAGGTATTTTCGGCCGACGAATATCCTTTCCATTTGACCAAATATCTCCGTCGTCCGAAAGTTCCTCTATGTGCGAGAATAGCTTCCACTTCGTACTCCTCTTCTCCATTGATCGAGTCAGGAGGGGGTCTAATGAAGTTTGGGCCGTGTTCAGTGGTTTCGTAGAACGGAGTGAGGAGGGAGGCGTGGAAGACAGGGTGGATTTTCCATGCGGAGGGTAGTCTTAATTGGAAGGCTACACTGGAAACGACCTTTTCGATTTCAAAGGGGCCTTCCCTTTTTGGAGCAAGTTTCCTGGACGGGTATGGGATTCGTAGATTCTTTCCCTCGAGCCAGACTTTGTCTCCGACTTTGAAAGGTCTATATTTAGACCAGGTTCTTTCTTTAAGTCGTATTTGGGCAAGTTCGTGGGCGGCTTTGGCTTCTTTCCTGGCATTATCAAGGATGGCCATTCGTGATTCAAGAGTGGGTAAGAAGGTTTTCCCTATCATAGGATAGGCTCAAGGTTCATATCCCATCATGAGCGCGAAGGGAGTTTGTTTGGTTACCGAATGCATGGCGGAGTTATGAGCAAATTCAGCCATCAGAAGAAGGTCATGCCACTTAGCAGGGTTTCCGTCACAAAAGATTCTCAGATATGTTTCTAGTTCTTGGTTTACTCATTCGGTTTCCCCATCGGTCTGAGGGTGATAGGCTGTTGACAGGGCTAGGTCGTATTGTAAGAGTTGGGCCAGTTCTCTAGCGAATGCAGATGCGAATTGGGGTCCTCTATCCGAGATAACTCGGTTATGAAGGCCAAATCTGGGGAAGATATGTCTAAAAAAGAGTTTGGCTATTCCTGATGCATCAATGGTTTTATTGCAGGGTAGGAAAATTACCCCCTTCATAAGGCCATGGTCGACCACGACCAATATAGAGTCGAATCCCGCAGTGACTGGCAAGTTGGTTATGAGATCCATAGAAATATTTTGGAACGGGCGGTCTGCTTCCATAGGATTTGGAATTGGTGGTGGTGTTGTGGGGTGAGTATTCATTTTATTTGCTTGACAGGTTGCGCATCCCAGGACAAATTTTCGGACAAAAGTCGAAAGTCCAGGCCACCAGTAATCGTGTTGGATCAGGGATAAGGTTCGAAAGTATCCGCCATGTCCGCCCGCTGGTGACTCATGTATTTTAGTGACTAAGGTTTGTCTTTGGGTTTCAGGGATAAAGAGACGTCCCTTGAAGTATAACATTCCATCCTCCCATTTCCAATCATTGGCACTTGCTCTTGGGAAGAGGGAGGACCCCATTTGCGCTGTGGCAATGGCGTTCTTCACCAGGGAGTCATCCTTGGTGGAAAGGATGACTTTTTCTCGTATGGCAAGGTCGATGAGATTGATGAAGTGATCGTCTGGAATGAGGATAACGTTTTGATTATCGCTGGTAGTGTCAACCTCATTTTTCCTAGAGAGGGCGTCAGCTGGGGCCATCTTGTTTCCCGGTAGATTTTGATATCGAATATCGAAGTCTTGTAGGTATAGCATCCATCTTGCCTGTCGTCGAGACAACTTATGGGGTTGTTTAAAGTATGCTAGATTCTTATGATCGGTTTGGATTGTCACCTGGTGTTTGGTCCCGGACAGATAATGTCTCCATTCTTCTAATGCTCGGATGACTGCTAGGAGTTCTCGGTCGTAGATATCGTAGTTTCGTTCTTCAGGGGAGAAGGTTCGGGAGAAATAAGCACAAGGGTGAAGATCTCCGTTTCCGTCTGTTTGCATAAGAACAGCTCCTGAGGCGGTGAGTGAGGCGTCTGTCATGACTGTGAAGGGTTTGGTAGAATCAGGCATTTTTAAGACAGGTTTCGACATGAATGCCTTTTGTAAGGTCCTAAAGGCATGTTCACATTCGGGTGACTAGTTCCAATTGACCCCTTTTTTTGTAAGTTCATGAAGAGGTCGACTGATCCCTGAGAAGTCGGGGATGAACTTCCTGTAAAAATTACAAAATCCGATGAACGACCGGATTTGTTTTACGGAAGTTGGGCTGTTCCATTCTTTGATGGCTTTAAGTTTTCCTGGATCGAGGGTGATTTCACCAGGTCGGACTATCATCCCAAGGTAGTCAACTTCGGTGACATTGAAGGAGCATTTACTTAGCTTGAGGAATAACTCGTTGTCCATCATTCGTTGTAAGACCCTTCGAGTTCTTTCGGTATGTTCCCCTGGTTGCTTAGATGCGATGATGAGGTCGTCCATGTATATGATTAGCCATCCTTCAGCGATCATATCGGCGAATACATGGTTCATCAGCGCTTGGAACGTAGCTGGAGAGTTACTTTGTCCAAAGAACATGACGGTGGGTTCAAACAGTCCGATAGGGGTTATGAAGGCGGCCTTCCATCGATCAGGAGGGTGGATTAGTACGTTATTGTATCCCCATTGAATGTCCATCTTAGTGAAGATGGTGGCATCTTTTAGTTGATCTACCAGTTCCGAAATGCGTGGTAGTGGGTAGGCATTTTTAATCGTGTGTTCGTTAAGATATCGATAATCTTGACTAGGACGAAGTCCTCCATCTTTCTTTGGTACAAAGAAGAAAGGGGATGCTTGAGGGGATTGCGAGGGTACAATAGTTCCTTTTTTCAGGTTTTCGTCGACGAAGGTCTTGCATGCTTCCAACTCTTTGGGGTTTAAAGGATAAATCTTGGCCACTTTTGGTATGAAGGTATCTTTCAGGTCGATGTGATGGTTGTATCTCCTGGATGGAGGGAGTTTCCCTAAGGGTGGTTCTTCAAATACTCGTCGGAATGTCTCAAATTCCAGGGGAAGGATGGTTTCCTTTTTGTTTACCATTTCCGCTTGGGCGATTTCTGTGGAGTGGGTTATCTTCCTGATTACTTCCTGGTTGATAAAGGCATCCGGATCAGCCGATAGATATCGTAGTAGGTATTGTTGTTCAATGAGATCTTGTGAATGCGATATCGGGTTAATCTTTGTGGGAATGGTTACTTCCCCTCTGGCCCAGTCAATCTCCGGGTTTACCATCCTTAACCATGACATTCCTAGTATGATGTCTTCTTCTCTGCAGTTTATAACGAGGAAGGTCTGGTTTTCTAGTAGCAATGATTCGACCATTATGGAAAGGGTTACTTTCCTTCGTATCATCCCATTTTCGTTAAGGGTTCCATCTGCATTCGTAGCTTTGATGGGAATCTTGAGTCGTTTGGTTGTCCATCCTAATCGTTCTACCAGTTTTCTGTTTATAAAGCAATTGCTTGCTCCACTGTCCACTAGGGACAATATTTCAGCGGTTTTTCCTGTTTGTTCTTCATATAGAGAGATGGGGAGTCGAATTGCTCGGTCTGTGATTGGTGATATAATTACAGGAATAGTGGTGGTGGGGATTGGTGACGCTGAAACACCTTTCCCCTTCAAAAACCCTCAACTTCTTTTTCCTGAGGGATGGCTTCCTCTTCTGTCCTTTGTTCTTCGTCCTGAGAGAAGCATATCTCGAGGACCTTGACCGCTTCTGCCTTAGACACCTTATTCCTTTCGAGGAAAGTTTGGATTTCGTCCTCTGTCTGTAATACCCGAGTAGGTGGTGCATTTCTCGATGGAGGAGAAACTTTCCTGAAGGTCCTCTCTCTATTTCTTCCTCTGAAACTCTGTCCTCCCGATCGATGGTTTCTGGTGGAGCACCCTACTCGGTGGCAAATGAAACATTTATTGTTTCTCATATGCTCGGCTCTTTCCGTAGGTGATAGTTTGATGGTGTCGATTTCCATGGCGTTCAGATCTCGATGATTTCTGGAGGATCCGGCTTCAGGGCGTGTTTGGCCCATTCGAAGGAGTTGAGTTCTGGTCTTGATTTGATCGAATTACGCTGCCTTTTTGTCCATTTCTCAGGGGCAGGGTCCACTGCAGTCATAAGGTTTACGATATCCCCATTTACTGCCACCCTGAGAAGATCTATGAGGATCGTGTCTTGATGCCCCATCCCTGCATTGGCTACTAGTAGCTCGAATTGGGCTCTAAAGCTGGGGAATGTTCCCCTTCCCTGTTTCAAAGCGTAAAGCTTTGATCACGCGTCGGCTTGAGCATCCCCCGGGGAGAATGTTGTAAAGAAGTCTTTCTCCAATTCGTTGAAGGTAATGTTGATCTTTCCCTGTGCCGCGTCATCCAGTTTTTGATACCATCCCTCCGCAAAGGTTGCCGCCAGTCCAGTTTTCATGTTATTGAGAAGGATGACGATCTGTGCTAATTCATCGTATACTTCATGATTCAACATGAAGTACGCCTTCATCGCCCTAAACCATCTTTTGGCATCTTCTGCTTTTCCGCTAAAGGTTTCCGGGCAGCCTGCTCGTATCTCCGACTTCTTGATCGTTGGTTGAGTTATTGTTGGCTGAGCAGGTTGGGGGGTTGTCGCAGTAGGTGCCGGCTGGTGAGTCATCGCTGTAGCAGTTGGGGGAGATAACTCAATTGGAGATGGTTCTCTTGGAGTCGAGAACCCTGTCCTTTCTTCTTCTGGTGGTTCCGGGGCGATTGAAATGATCGGTGGTGCTGGTGATACCTGTGAAAGGCGACGAAGTCTTCTGGGAGGTTGAAATGGATTGAGTGGTACCTGAGAAGATCCTTGGATCCTTCGTCTTTCGGGTTGTGGGGCGGGGGAGTTGGCGAAGTATGTTTCTTCCTCGTGATCCGACTCTTCTGGTGGTCTGACTCTGAATCGAGACGTGGTGGTCGGTCCGGTTCCCTCTGCCTCGTTCGAGCAGGGGCGAGTTCTTCTTTCAAATTTGTTGCGGTCGGCGGAATAGGTTTGCGAACAGAGCAACCGTGGCAACGATGGTTTCTACCACTCTTAAGATAGTAGTGGTGGCTAGTACAAAGGTGAGGATTGATAGGTCCAGCCTTTCTCTTGTAAGCGGCTTCGTAGTTGTTGACTAGAGTCCTTCTGCTAAAAAGCAGGGACGAGAAAGAGCTAGTTCTTTTGTTACGCTTGCGTGGAGTTATTCAGCAAGGTCAAGGGTTCGACACTAAGTCCAGAACTGATGAAAGCAACTAGTCAAGCGCACACTCAAAGTGTAGTGCGAAGACACACTAGGAAGATCTCTCTAACTGCGAGGAGCAGTCTCGAGGAGGCCAGACAACTACATGTAGATTGCGTAGAACTAGTTGGAGAATGATAGTACATGTCACGATCTTTATATACTGCTAAGGTATCTTGTGTGACTAAGAATTGGCCGGTTCAGGAGTCATCTGTCATGACAAAATACTGCAGTAACCAGGGGAGGAGGGGAACACGAGATGATGTGAGAGAATCATCTTTGGAGAGAAGTGTCCGATAAGGTAATGGGCACATCACGATCAAGGCTAAATTGAGGGGGCATAGGGATTGGGCATGAGATTGAACGAAGATGACTATCTGCAGTAGTCACAAGGCGATAGTCATAAAAGGAAGGAGAAGTGAGACTTATCAAAGTAGTACCACGTCGTGCCGGTTGAGAGAGTGTGGCATTTCTTGTAACAATCGGATTTTGCAATTTTTATAGAAAATTCATCCCTGATTTCTCCGGGATCAGCCGACCCCTCCATGAGCTCACCAAGAAAGGGGTCAACTGGAACTGGTCCCCGGAATGCGAAAAAGCCTTTAGAACCTTACAAAAAGCTTTCATATCTAAACCAGTCCTTAAAATGCCCGACTCTACCAGACCCTTCACAGTCATGACCGATGCTTCACTGACCGCATCAGGAGCAGTCCTTATGCAAACTGACGGAAACGGGGATCTTCACCCCTGTGCATACTTCTCCCGCACCTTCTCTCCCGAAGAACGGAATTACGACATCTATGATCGGGAATTACTAGCAGTCATATGAGCACTAGAGGAATGGAGACACTACCTATCGGGAACGGAACACCAAGTAATGATCCAAACCAATCACAAGAATCTTGCCTACTTTAAACAACCTCATAAACTATCTCGACGACAAGCCAGATGGATGCTATTCCTCCAAGACTTCGACATCCGTTACCAAAACCTCCCGGGACACAGGATGGCCCCCACTGACGCCTTATCTAGAAAAGAAGAGGTGGATACCACTAGCAACAACCAGGATGTTGTTCTTATCCCAGATGACCACTTCATCAACCTCATCGACGTTGCAATAAGGGAGAAAATAATCCTTTCCACAAAGGACGATCCTTTAGCAAAGAACGCCATCACCGCTGCTCAAATGGGCTCTTCACTTTTCCCCAGAGCAACTGCTAATGACTGGAAATGGGAAGATGGAATGTTGTATTTTAAGGGACGTCTCTTCATCCCAGAATCCCAGCGACAAGCATTAGTCACTAATATACATGAATCTCCTGCTGGAGGACATGGCGGATATTTCAGAACCCTATCCCTACTCCAGTGAGACTATTGGTGGCCAGGACTCTCTACATTTGTGCGAAGATTCATCCTTGGGTGTGCCGTGTGTCAGGCAAACAAAGTCAATACTCATCCTACTGTGCCACCACCTGTTCCCAATCCTATGGAGGCAGACCGACCATTCCAGAATATCTCTATGGATTTGATTACTGATTTACCAATCTCCGCCGGCTTCGACTCTGTGTTGGTCATGGTCGACCATGGGCTTACAAAGGGGGTAGTTTTCCTTCCCTGTAATAAAACCATCGACGCAGCAGGGGTAGCCAAGCTATTTTTCAGGAATATCTTTCCCAGATTTGGACTCCACGATCGGGTCATATCCAATAGAGGACCCCAATTTGCATCGGCATTCACCAGGGAACTTGCCCGGCTCTTGCAATACGATCTAGCCTTATCAACAGCCTATCACCCTCAAACTGATGGAGAAACCGAACACATCAACCAAGAATTGGAAACCTACCTCAGAATTTTCTGTGATGGAAACCCTATTAAGTGGCACGATCTCCTCCCAATGGCTGAATTTGCTCACAATTCTGCTACTCATTCGGTCACCAAACAAACCCCCTTCGCGCTCATGATGGGATATGAACCTAGAGCTTACCCCGCTATTGGAAAAACATTCCTCCCTGCTCTCGAATCCCGAATGGCTATCCTTGACAATGCCAGAAAAGAAGCCAAAGCCGCCCACGTCACAGCCCAATTATGACAAAAAGAAAGGGTTTGGTCTAAGTACAAACCCTTCAAAATTGGAGATAAAGTTTGGTTAGAAGGAAAAAACCTTAGCATTCCTTATCCGTCCAGGAAACTTGCCCCTAAACGAGAAGGTCCCTTCGAAATTGAAAAAGTCATCTCCCCTGTCTCTTTCCAACTTCGACTCCCCTCCTCCTGGAAGATCCATCCCGTATTCCATGCCTCTCTCCTCACTCCTTATGTGGAAACTCCAGAACATGGCCTAAACTTCCTCCGACCCCCACCACAAATCATACAGGAGGAGGAAGAATATGAAGTAGAACAGATCCTAGCCCATCGCGGAACTTTCGGGCGAAGACGCTATTTGATTAAATAGAAAGGATATTCGTCGGCCGAAAATACCTGGGAACCGGCCATCAATCTGTCCAATGCTAAAAATATATTATGGGATTACCAAGCTAGACACCCGGCTGCCTTCCCGCAGTAGGGAACCAATTCTTCCCGAAAGACCCTGATTCCACAGTTCCGATTTGATACGATATCCTGGTCCGTGCACCGCCAACTGTTTCTATAAAAAGCGACCTCTCGCATCGAGACTCTGCAGCATTACAGCTCTTACCACCATCACTGCCCATCATCCACCCCTGCATCATTATGCAATTCTCCATTGATTTCTATGAAGTCCTCCTTGTCCTCGCCACCCTCCTATTATTTTACGTAGCCCATCTGCTCCATGACCTCGCAGAGAAATCGAGGTTCTGGGCAGTAGAAGTACGTGTCTGGGACAAGGCGTTACTATACCTGTCATGGGGTGATGGGTCTATAGACGCAGGGCAAGAACGATAGTGGGTGGGGACCCCCACACTGGGGACCTGGATCCAAATAGGCACTGATCCCACCATACAGCCGACAACAACAGGTGGTGACGCCACAGGAGAGGAATTGGAGGGCTGTAACTGGACCGGAAGTGGAACACCTGGTGGACTCACCAATGTTAAATAGCAGATGGGCGGACCCGGAATAATTGTAGCACTCCCATTTCCCACCATGACTCATTCAATCAGTCTCATCCCCGTTCCTCCCACATTGACTGATCCCCTCGAAACCTATCAACAAGATAATCGAGAGGAGCTCGTGTACGCAGAAATCTATCGCTTTCATCGACTACCTAGAACAAATCTATGGGATGCTTTAGAGAAGGTGTTCCAAGATGTCCACCTAGTCTTACTTCTCAACTCGTTGCCCGAGTTCGATCATCATGAGTTTCTCCCCCTCCTCCTTAACCTCTACCATCGCTACCACACTTTCGCGTTACATACAGAACATTTACCGACCGACTCTATGGTGGCAGCTCTGTTTGCCCTCTCTCAAGTAGCCTTATTTCGAATGAGGGACTACATCTTAGAGCTTATTGTCAGACACGGCATCATCACCTTCCTCCATCTACTCCCCGCGCAGCCGATGCATTCCTTCATGTGGCCCATCCTACAATCACTCTCTGGATCTCAAGTCCGGGACTTTCTTGGTCCGGGATTCATCACTCATCCACTCGCCCTGGGGAGACTCCGGAGTGATGACATGAACCAACCCCCATTTACTCGTCCCGATCCCGTCATGGCTATGTTGCCCAGCTCACGCCCTTCCACCACGGTTTCTGAGGAGATGGCAGGAGGCAAATTCACGCCCATCTGTGACAGAACCGGAACCCCATTCCCAAGAGACAAAGAACCCCTCCCCGTTCCACCTCCCCGCACTCGAGTTGGATCCCGATGAGCAGCTGCACATAGAAATGCAGATAACCACCTCCTCCAGCCCCTCATTAATTCCCTCATCGATGTCATCGCTCAGCTCCCTTCTAGATCGACTCACACCGCCCATTGTTACACATGCGGAAACAGTGGACATTATTGCCCAAATTGCCCAGACTACACCTGCCCCATTTGCAGGGTATCGGCGCCTGGTCACGCTCAATACAACTGTCCAGAACATCATTGCCGAATCTGTCATAGTGTGGCGCACCCTGTGGAAGCTTGCCCACAGAACAGGGATACCCCTTCCCCTTCCAATGGAAGTGTGGCCTAATTCCACTTGGCGTATCCCGAGAGAAGTATGGAATTCGGAGGCAGGGCCTCCGGTCTATTTTGGAGGTATTGTTACAAGAAATGCTACTGCCTTTCGCCGGCAGATACGCAGACCCACTTTGATGAGTTTTTCCCCTCCCTCTACGTATGTGTTTGATATTGTGTCATCATCTGATAGTCATCTTCTGACGGGTTCAACCACCGTCGCTATGCCCCCAGTTTTTCCTTTTGATCATGATGCGCCCATTTCTATTATGGACCCCTTTCTTCCCAGGTGATTCTCTCACATCACCTCATGTTCCCCCATTCCCAGATGCTGTACTATGGGTAGTAACTGTAGATGACTCCTCATTGGCTGATTCTTAGTCAGACTCATATTCCTAACAGTATATAAGATCCTCGGGCATGTATTACTATTCTCTAGCTAGTTCTACGCAATCTACGTGTAGTTTTCTGGCCTCCTCGAGACTGCTCGTCGCAGTTA
>JBBPTT010001343.1:0-10987 GCA_038094175.1 Boletellus aff. lepidospora | reverse complement strand
GCTCATGAACTCCTCTCTGCCTATAGAAAATTACATCCATCTGCCTTTCTCAACAGAGTTTCCCTAGTAAAGTCACCCCCTCAATATCGATGAAGAAACTATTAAAGACAAAAGTCTTGGAGCTGGAATCTCTAATGTACAAAGGGGGTATTGTTACAGTTTTCCTTTTCCCTCCTTGTTAAGTCCCTCTATTCTTTACCAGACGAACAGCTACTACCGATAAACCCTTAGGATCTTCTTCCTATCAAACAAACCAAGGAATGCCAATGACTACTTCTTTGTCACCCAGTCACCTCTCCACATTGTCACACCTTCACCATCTCATTACGATGGTAACCATGCATAGCCTGGCAGCCACCATCTTTTGATCCCTTGATCCCATTACTGATGTTGTGCATTGATGCAGCTCTCACCTTAGTTACTGATGACTCATTCTGACTCATCACAGCTATGCACACAGCCCATCCCTGAACTATATAGTTGAACCCATTTTGTACCTTAGCTCCCCAGCTAGTTCTATGCAATCTACATGTAGTTTTCTGGCCTTCACGAGACTGCTTATTGCAGTTAGTGAGATCCTCTTGTGTCTTCGCACTACACCTCAGAGTGTGCGCTTGATTAGTTGCTTTCATTGGTTCTGGACTTAGTGTCGAACCTTTGACCTTGCTGGAAAATTCCATGTAAGTGTAACAGGCGCCCGGTCACTCTCAGTACAACTGCCCAGAACATCGTTGCCAAATCTACGATAGTGTGGTGCACTCTATGGAGAATTGCCCACAGGACAGGCATACCAACACCACCGGCTCCAATGGAAGTGAGATCTAATCCTAAATGGATTATCTCCAGATATGTAGGAATGTCAGAGGCAGGGCCTCCAATCTATGCTGGAGGTATTGTTACGAGAAATGCTACCACAAGAAGACCTGCACAATGGGGAGTATCATTGATGAGTTTTTCTTCTCCTCTTACCTATGCTTCTGATCTCATATCTTCTTCTGATAGTCATCTTGTCACCAGATCTTACCCCATTTCTATGCCACCCATCTTTGGTTCGTCTCTTGATGTGCCCATACTCTTAATGAACATATTCTCCTTAGGTGATTCTCTTGTATCACCTCATGTTCCTCTTCTCCCCTATATTGATTCTCATGTAGTAACTCTTGATGACTCCTTCACAGCCGATTCTTAGTAACTCGTTGATACCAGATTGTATATAAAGCTTTATGCCATGTATCATCATCCCTTAGCTAGTTCTACACAATCTACGTGTAGTTATCTGGCCTCCTCAAGACTACTCGTCACAGTTAGAGAGATCTTCTCATGTCTTCACACTACACCTCAGAGTGTGCACTCAACTAGTTGCTTTCATTGGTTCTAGACTAGCTGTCGAACCTTTGACCTTGCTAGATAGCTCCATGCAAGTGTAACACTAAGTAGTAAAAGGAAATCAGATATACAAAAGAGGAAAATGGAATAGGGGCACTATCTAATCTTCAGACCACATGACATTCCCTCTTATAGTTTAATCTGTTTTTCTGATTATTGTTTCACATTACAATGACTCCCAAAACTGTTCCAATATTTGTCCTGATTCCAGTGTATGAAGTGTACTGTACTCACCTGTGGGAATTTTGCTTAGCTGTAGCGAAACAAATAATAGTACACACTCTTGGCTACCTCAAGACCCCTGGATCATGTGATTAGACCCAAATATGGTTGAGATATGACCATTTCAAAACAGTGACTACATTGGAACAGTTTTGTCACTTTTGACACAGATGGTGGAATCTTGCCAAATTGAAGGGAAAGTGACTTCAACTTTGCCATGAAAATTAAAATACACATGTAAACATTATGTAAGAGTGCTCACAGTTCACTTTTTCTCAAATGTTGCCTCCATTAGAACACTTGTACATGTACTCTGATTTCTAAGATATAGGAGGTCTATTGTGATCAATGCACTATACTTATATCACAGTGCTTTAATCCTATATTGTAGGGACCAACCTAGATGGTCTATCAAAAGATATTAATGACATTTTCAAACAAATTGACAGCCCTGACAAGACATGGTATTCAAAGAAAACAAACAGTACCATAGGATAAAATAGGGATTTACTTGAATCCATAACATTTCCCACACTCACACAATCCAAAATAGTTAGAAATCAACCACTAATGATGGATGTGGATAACAAATATTGAAGCATTTGAAAGTGTACAATAGCAAATTCATATCTAGGAAAAAACAGCACATTATGTGTTACAAGAAATGCTGTGGCCTGGATGGCCAGAAGAAGAGAATGGTCACTGATGGGTTTTTCCTCTGTATCTCAATATCATTGCACTACTGTTTACTCTGTAGATAGTCATATTCCTTTTGGAATCTATTCCACCCCTATGCCACCAACTTTTCCCCTTGATCAAGATCTACCTTTATTATTTGACTGATGATAGTTGCTATATATGTCCAGTTCCTTTTGCAGAACACTATTCTTCTCAGGTGATTCTCTCACATCACCTCATGTTCCCCTATTTCACAGTTTGTCATTCTGAGGTGATCTTTGATGACTCCTTCACAGCCAATTCTTTGTCATACTCACATACCTGACAGTATATAAATGTGTGTCTTGTATTACCTTTTTCCTTAGTTAATTCTACATAATCTACATGTAGTTTTCTGGCCACCATGAGACTGCTAGATTGCAGTTAGTGAGATCCTCTTGTGTCTTTGCACTACACCTCAGTGTGTGCTTTACTAGTAATCTTTTGCAGGTCTCAACTTTAGTCCAAACCTCTGATCTTACTGGATAACTCCACACAAGTGTAACATTATAGAGTGAAGAGTATGACTTGAATGGTACTAGATGTAGTGAATATGGAGGGTGTGGACTCTTACATGATGCTTATATATATGTATATGTTTGTATGACAAAACAAAGCCAAGTATCATTTGATTTCAATAGATTCTTGTCATCATCTCAAAAGTAAAAAAACCCTTTCCACGGTATTACTGTTTTGAATTGACCATATCTTTGTACCATGTGACTTTGATCACATGATCCAGGGAGTGATATTGTAGCCAGGAGTATGTACTATTTACAACTCCACCAAGGTGAAGTGAAATTCCCACAGTGGTTGGCAATACACTTCATGCACCATAATTAAGGTCAACATGGAAAGGGTTTTTGGAGTCACTGTATTTCCTGCTTATGACATTGCCTGGATTGTGGTCCTCACCCTACCCACCCATCCATTTAGTTCTCCAACTAATGACTGTCTTTCCTACCTGAGTGTCAGCATTGAAAAAAAAAAAAGCTGCTAAGTGTTATTGTTGACTTTCAGCTATGCCTACTTGCTTGGAGCAAAATAATGTACACCAGCACTGTCATTGCCAGCTTGCCACATACACATGCCACCTCTTGCATGCCTCCTGACATTGCTATACACTGTAGAAGATGCATCTCACAACACATTGACCCTCCTAGGGACATGAGTGCCCAATGTCTGTTTGTCTGTGCTACTTCTCCAACAGCTCCAAAAAGATGCAAAAGTCACATGAGGATGACATCACAGGCAAGGGCTGTGTGACAATATGGGTAAGATGATGCAACCACATGATGATGAAGGGACAAGTGTGCTGGCATGCCACTTACCCCCACCACAATACAGGCAGATCTGCAAACCCATCAGGAGCTGGACAGTGCTGTATGGCAGTACTGTACAAGTGACTACAGCACCACAGTTCCCACAGTAAGATCCCTACCTGTGCAACTGTCACATAGGCTGTCTCCAAGTTTGCAATATGAATTACTGTCATATCCCAGACTTTCGCCAAGTCCAACTCCGGGTCCAACTCCATTCGTCCTCCGGATCGTCCTCCTCGAGATTGTGGTAACTCTCCGTCAGACTTTTGTGACTTCAATCTGCTTTCCCTTTTTGTATATCTGATTTCCTTTTACTACTTAGTCCTTTCCATTTAGGTTCTGTACACTGCCCGTTTCACCTGTCACTGGTGCACAGCTCCGTCGTATGTTTCAACTGTTCTCCGTTCTCGCGTACCTATGAACCTGTACACCCTTCGACATGTCTGCAGTCGATGGCAATGATTCCGCTAGTGATTGCTGTACACCCCGTAGTATATAAGACTCCATACATACACTGTGGTAGTTTAGTTTGATATCGATTTAATTGCCCTCCGGTCAGTTCCGACCACCCTCTGACCCATCTCCGACCCTCCGACCTCTGAGGACGCAAGTACAAGGGAGTGACACATAAGTCTTGCTCCAAGTCCTCGCCCTTTCGCTCTCCCGTCCCTCTGCGCGTACAGTCCGGACATTGTCAGACTTACCCGGAGGACCGGATTTAACAGTATATCAAACTCAAACCTTGTACTCGCTAAACCCCTATGTCCTGCACCACAACCTCGCACCACCAGGAATGCCTGGAGTCTGTCTTCAGCTCCACGCGGACCATCCCTGGTGATTTCATCAGTCTCACAGCACGTGCTCCTCCTCCGTCTATCTCCGCTGTGCATCAGCGCCTCCATCCTTACCCTCCATTCGGGTCCCCACTCACTCCGCTCCCTGAAACAGCCTACATCGCTCGGATTGAAGAAGTCCGAAGCGAGTCTGGAAACAGCCAAAGGTCCAGAGGTTCTGCCTGCTCTCACCCCAGTGCCCCTAAGAAGCCAGGCACCTCCGCCGGGCCTGACGACCCCAGCAACCCTGGCGGCCCTAGCGGCCCAAGCGGTCCTAGTGGTCCTGACAGACCTGACAGACCCAAGCCTCCGGATCCAGGAGATGGTGACAACGATGACATACCATCCTCTCCGTCCTCCGCCTCCTCTGGATTCGTTGATGACGAAATTGCGCTCGACGACAAGCCCCTTAATGAGATCCCATTAGCTTACAAACCCTTCGCCCAACTCGCCGACGCCATCTGTAACATGACCCGTCGCGCCCTCCGCACTAAATCTACCTCCAACACCCCTAAGACCAAAGTCCGAGAACCGGACCCGTTCGACGGAACGGACTCAAGGAAACTCCGTGCATTCGTGGTTCAGTGCGAGCTAAACTTCCAAGCCAACCCCAAGTCCTTCCGTCATGACCGGTCTAGGGTCACTTTCGTGCAATCGTACCTCAAGGGCGTCGCGCTCGAATATTTCGAACCGGACCTGCTCGGGTATGCAAACCCCGATCTCCGTCCACTCTGGATGGAGGACTGGGAAGCGTTCCTGTTCGAACTACAGTCTAATTTCGGTCCGCACGATCCTGTCGCAGACGCCGAGGCTCAACTCGAGCAGCTCCGCATGAGGGATTCCGAGCGGATCTCTAAGTACATCGTCCACTGGAACAGGCTGGCGAGTCAACTCCGGGAATGGGGTCCCGGGGCGCTTCGCCGGAGTTTCTACGTAGGACTCCCAGATAGAATCAAAGATGAATTGTCCAGACTCGGCAAGCCCGCGACCCTCCCGGAGCTCCGTACCTTAGCGCAGCAGATCGACCATCGCTATTGGGAGCGAAAGGAAGAGGTCTCGCGCGCAAACAAGGCTTCCGGAAATCACTCCGGAAACAACAATCACAAGTCCGCATCATCCTCCGCACCCCCGCACACCTCCGATAATAAGACCGACAAAGCTAAGGGTCCTGCAAAGGACTCAAAGGACTCGAAGTCCGGCAACTCCTCGAACTCCGGATCTACGTCAGCAACCTCCTCCTCCGCTCCGCCCAAGCCCGACCTCTCGTCGAAGCTAGGCAAAGATGGCAAACTCACTCCGGCCGAGCGAAAGCGCCGGTTTGAAAACAAGTTATGTATGTTCTGTGGCCATGGCGGCCACATGGCTAAGGACTGTCCGAAGTCCTCCTCCCGGGCCTCCAAGGCCCGCGCGACTACGACCACAACTCCGGAAGCCAAACCGGAAGCATTCTCGGAGGCGAAAAAATAGTCCGCAACCTCGACAACTCCACACGGGATCGAGGTTGCATTGACCCTTTCCGTGCACCTAAGGAGCCCTGTCTCAACACGTCCGCTCTTTCCGACCCAGACTCCCTTATGCCATCCGTCTCTGTTCTTTCGCATGACATTCTGAACTTCTCTGCATTAGTAGACTCCGGCTCCTCCGACTGTTTTATAGATAGTACTTTCGTTAATGATCATGAACTTTCCCCTTACCCCGTCCCTCCGTTGCAACTCCAGTTGTTCGACGGAACATCCAACTCCACCATCACTCAAGCTATTGACCTCTCCATCTGCTTCGACTCCGGTGATATCACTCTGACGACATTTTATGTCACTCCGCTTGATGGGTCCTGTTCTCTTGTATTAGGACATAACTGGCTCGCCCGACACAATCCGTTGATTGACTGGGTCACGAGCAGTATCTTGTTCCGCACACCTGAGCAGCCCATGCTCGCGCCCCCGAGCTCGACTCTGCCGCCTCCAGACTCACGTCCTCCAGCACCTCCAACGTCACCAGTCTCCCCGCATTTCTCCGATCGTGCAGCCCCACACATCGCTCTCATCAGCGCACCGGCCTTCACGCTGGCTTGTCGCCTTGAGGGTTCCGTGCAGTTTAGCATGCATCTCCGCCCTGAGGAATCTACCCTCTGTGCCTCCTCTGCCACACTGGCAGCCCCTGAGAAGGTGGACCTGTCCAGAGTTCCTTCGGACTATCATGACTTCGCTGATGTCTTCAGTAAGACTAAAGCTTCCAAACTAGCCCCACATTGTGAACATGACCTGAAGATTGATCTCGAGGAAGGCGCATCCCCACCTCTCAGCACCACCTACTCCCTCTCCACCTCCGAGCTTGAGTCCCTCCGGACGTTCCTCGACGAACACCTAGCCAACGGTTTCATTCGTCCATCCTCCTCCGCCCACACCGCCCCTGTCCTGTTTGTCCGAAAGAAGGACGGATCACTCCGCCTTTGCGTTGACTTCCGAGGACTCAACAAGATCACGAAGAAAGACCGCTACCCCCTTCCCCGCATCTCCGATCTCCTGGACGCTCCGAGCCGCGCCAAAATATACACTAAGATCGATCTCCGTCACGCGTACCATTTAGTCCGGATCGCTGAAGGCAATGAATGGAAGACTTCATTCTGGACTCGGTATGGATCGTATGAGTGGCTCGTTATGCCGTTCGGACTTACGAACGCCCCTGCGGCGTTCCAGCGGTTTGTCAACACTATCTTTGCAGACTTGTTGGATGTCAGCATCATCGTCTACCTCAACGACATCCTCATCTTCTCCGCGGACATGGCCTCTCACAAAAGACATGTCCAGGAAGTCCTCTGTCGCCTCCGGCAACACGGACTTTACGCCAAACCTGAAAAGTGCGAATTCCACACTGACTCCACCAAGTACCTCGGGTACCAACTATCCCCGGCCGGACTTACCATGTCCGCCGAGAAGGTCAAAGCCATCCAAGACTGGCCTGAGCCTCGCAAGGTCAAGGACATTCAGTCCTTCCTGGGTTTCGCAAACTTTTATAGGCGGTTTATTCACTCCTACTCTGACATTGTCATTCCTTTGACTCGCCTCACCCGGAAGGGTACTCTGTGGCATTTCTCTAATGACTGCCGGTCGTCTTTCCAGGCCTTGAAAGCTGCCTTCACTTGTGCTCCGATTCTGACACACTGGGTCCTGGACACCCCTATCATTGTTGAAACTGACGCCTCTGACTACGCCATCGCTGGCATCCTCTCCATTCGATGCCTGGACGAGGAAGTCCGGCCAGTTGCGTTCTACTCCCGGACCCTACATGCAGCGGAGCTTAACTACGACACCCACGATAAGGAACTGCTAGCCATCCATGAAGCGTTCCGGACTTGGTGTCACTACCTCGAAGGCTCCGCTACTCCGGTCGACGTTGTAACCGACCACAAGAACCTAGAATATTTCGCCATGAGTAAACTCCTGACTCGCCGGCAGGCTCGGTGGTCGGAGTTCCTTCATCAGTTTAATATGGTCATTCGTTTCCGCCCCGGACACCTCGGAGCTAAGCCCGATGCCCTCACTTGCCAATGGGACGTCTATCCCAAAGAGGGGGATAGGGACTACACTCACGTCAACCCCCACAACTTCCGCCCCGTCTTCACCCAAGAACAGCTCGCGTCGTCCCTTAGGGCGACAGTCCTCGCAACTCCGGTGCTCCGAGCAAGCACCCTGTTCAACATCAAAACTCTCCATAACGATATCCTCTCCGCTCTCCCCTCCGATCCCCTGGCCTCCGTCCACCTCTCCGACACCTCCGCTCCTCGCTGGTCCGTTGACTCCGACGGTTTCTTACGCCTGGATGGTCGTATCTACATCCCGGACAGTAATGATCTCCGTCTCCGAGTACTCTGGTATAAGCATGACCACCCCCTCTCCGGCCACTTCGGCCAAAATCACACACTAGAGTTGATCCGCAGGGAATACACCTGGCCGGGCATCCGGACTTTCGTGAAGGAGTATGTCTCCTCCTGTACCACCTGCGCCCACGCCAAAGTTCCCCGACACAAGCCCTACAGACTGCTCAAGCAACTCCCCATCCCCGAGAAGCCATGGAACTCCATATCCATGGACTTCATCGAACAACTCCCCGCCTCCTCCGGACACACCGCCATCCTAGTCGTCGTTGATCGCCTAACCAAGCAATGTGTATTCATTCCGACCAATGACAAGGTAACATCTCCGGAGTTGGCTAAGCTCTTCCTACTCCATGTATTCTCGAAACACGGAGTCCCTTCACACATTACCTCCGATCGAGGCTCCGAATTCATATCTCACTTCTTCCGCTCACTAGGAAAGGCTCTCGACATCCAGCTCCACTTCACCTCTGGATATCACCCGGAGGGAGACAGACAGACCGAGCGTATGAACCAGACCCTCGAACAGTACTTGCGTATTTACTGCAATTACCAACAGGATAACTGGTCCGAACTCCTACCCCTCGCGGAGTTCGCATATAACAACGCTCCGAACGCAACCACCGGTCTATCTCCGTTCTACACCAATAAAGGCTATCATCCAAACATCTCCGTTCATCCGGAAAGAGACCTTACCTCCACACGAGCCCGAGAGTACACAGTCAACCTCGACTCCCTCCACCTCCATCTCTGTGAGGAGATCGCCACTGCTCAGGTCCGGTACCAAGGCCCCGCAGACGCCAAGCGAACTCCAGCGCCGGACTTCAAAATTGGTGACCTGGTCTTCGTAAAAGCCAAGTACTTCAGGTCGACCTGACTGTCCAAGAAGCTCTCAGAGAAGAACCTTGGACCATATACCATCATTGCGCAGCCCGGCACTCACTCCTTCACCCTCCGCCTACCAGACGACATGAAGTCCGTACATCCGGTTTTCCATGTATCGCAACTAGAGCCCTTGACTCCAAATACGATTCCGAACCGGACACAGCCTCTGCCTCCTCCGGTCGAGATCGAAGGCGAACCTGAGTATGAGATAGAAGAAATCTTGGACTCGAAGATAGATCGAAGAAGACACAACTGTAAGTTGCTATACCTAGTCCGGTGGTCCAGCTATGAAGGCACTGATGAAGAGACCTCCTGTTACGCTGAACGCACGTCTAGTGTCGTTCGAGCAACCTGCAGAAGGGCGGACTCTCACGAAGAGGTCGCAGCGTCCTTCTACCTAGGTGAACTAGAGAGACGAGGGTCTTGCAGGGTGTGCAAGGTCTGAGAGACTTAGAGACGAGGGGATCACGAGGATCGGGACTGAGGAGCGACAAAAGACTGCGTGTTACTGCGCAGAACAAGAGTAAAGAAAAGACATATGTGCTAAAGGTATATATAGGTAAGGATGAGTAATCATCGAAGCCTATGGAACATGGTGGAATACTGAGGTAAGCTGCTACTATCAAAGCGCAGCAGGTACAAGGGGCGACGGGTAACTACAGGAAGTAATCCGAGATGACTCGGATGGTACAGGAAAAGGAACCGAAGACGAATAAGAAGTGATCGAAGTGCTCGGCAAAACAAAGGGGGCCGGCACGATGAAGAGAAAGGATGGAAACGAGGAATATACGAGGGGCGAGGGAGAAAATCGTAACAGTGGCCACCAGACAACAAATGGCAATTTGACCTGATACTGCCTTCGGCTGCGCCTGACAGAAAGTACCTCGGTCTCAGGATATATCCCATCAAGCCACTCTTCTTCCGCTACTCCATAGCCCATGGGAATGATCCCATCGCTTCGAATTTCTTGAAGGGCTTGTGTGAAGGCAGTGCATGCGTAATCGGAACAAAATGGAATAGATGATGCTGGTACATTGACGGCAGGATTTCTGATATGCCGGGATTGATCAATGGCAACGTTGTTATTCATGTCAAGTCCAGTCATAGCATGCGACTCATGGCACTCTGTATAAGTGCCATGGTGAAGTTTAGAGAGGAACCGCATGTCCTTCAACCGAGATGTTTGTAAACTAGATCACCGAGCATGTAAAATGAGATATCACAACTTACTAATGGTGTTTGGTTGCGTCCTCGGGCAGAAATCGGGTGATGATTCCAATCATTTTGGAATTGATGACAGTCATTATTGAGATCCTCAAGAAAGAGATGATGGAGGAGCCAGCGATGGCTCGGATCAGTTGAATCAAGCATGTGAATGTCCTCAAGCCGCACAAAGAATGTCCGCCATGCACAAACAAATTGAGCCCCTGTATCAACCCAGAGCCATTCTATCCGTGAGTTGCGTGTTGATTGTCCCCACAAAAATGACCCGCGATTAAGTCCCCTGTGTTGGACCATCCATGCTGCCACATCAATATTCTCACCACCACGATCACCGCGAACCCGTGAGGGTGTGCCAAATCTTTGCACTGCACTCAGAAAAATGTCCAAAACAGTCGACGCAAAGTTGTTCACATTAGCCTGTAGACCCACAACCTATATCACATGAAGTAAGAATAAGGAGAGCAGAAGAAAAAAAAAGCACCGTTCGACAATGCCCATCAATCATCCCATGAATCACGATCCCC